>OMOT01008467.1:0-12931 GCA_900312575.1 Acanthochaenus luetkenii
TACGAGGGGGCCTGCTTTTCACTCACATGGGATGTTCACCCCAATCTGGGACCATGTGACTCCTGCCCAGAATTGGTTGTAACCAAGATAATCACAAGGTTTGCATAGGCACAAAGAGTACAGTACATCTATTGGCAGTTGGGGAATAAGCTTGAGTGTTTTAGGGCCTGCCTTTCTGCATTCAGAGGCCATTGCTAGGGGTTATGTGAAGATGAAGCCCAAGCCATGAGGCAGGTTAAATCAGCAGCATGGCTCAAGCAATGGTAACGAGAGGCTAGCGGGTAGGTCAAAGTGGTGAATTAATTACAGCTCTGCTCAATGAGGGGCTCTGGGCTGATATATTGTTGTGCTAAGTAAAAAAAAGACTCCTATTCATTGCATGCGGTAACTGCTTCTGTGTGAGTGTTTTGGCCTGGTCCTTAGGGTCCCAATAGCACCCCTCTCTCTTTCTGCCTCTCCCTCTCTTGAGGGACAGATGCATTGATTTGCTCATTAGGGGAAGGACCAGGCAGGATTTTTCTTCCTCTTTTCTTCTACTCATTGAGTGCCACTCAGCAGAGGGGTGTGGCTGGCCTCTCTCCCCCACTGCATATCATGAAAAACAGTGTGATGGAGGAGAGTGGGAGTTAAGAAAAGGGGGATTGAGTATGGGCTAGCAGATAAGAAGACTCCTTAAATATTAATCAGCAAATCAAAAATCAATGACTCCTGAAGGCCTCGTCTAGACGGAGGGTGAGGGGCACGACATTATCCCCAACAATGTGAGTCCTGATGCTCTTAAGCTTAGTATTGCAGAATTGCTAGAAATGTGTGGTGGTAGAGAGGCAAGCCGTGTTACAATGCTGGCCACGGCCTCATCTGTTTCATTCAGTGTGCTACGGTCGGTAAGCTTTGCTCTGCAACTCCCGGCCTTCCCTGCCTACTCTGAGCCCCACTGAATGAGCCTTCATGTAATTGCCTCAAAAATGCCACTTGTCCATCAGCCCCCTCTGTAGCACCCTGGCACAGTGTCAATCAAACATGAGTAGCCAGCTGGATCAGTCATTTGAATGAAGTTGCTATGGCTTCCTCTGGAAAGGTTTCTTTCAGTTTAAATGTGGCTGCATCCAATCCTTTCACCCCTTGTTCTTTGCTTAGCGGAGTAATTTGTAACAAAGTAGGAGTTAATACCACTTTAAACATAATTTAGCATTGGGCCACTGTGTTCAAAATGATTAGCAAAATTCTGTCTCTTTCAATCAGATAGATAATCACACTACAAGCATGAACATGTAAAGGCTGTCCAAATTTCATTAGATGGTCTCTTCATACAACCTTGGCCCACCCAAGATTTCTTCCTTTCCCCCCCCTCCCTTATATGGTTTTTCTTGGGAGTTTCACTGAGGGTCTAAGGTTAGTGGTGCCGGGTAGGCTCAGCTAGGTAGGCCTGTTTTTTGTTTTGTTTTGTTCCCTTGTGGTTTTATTTTACATCATTTTGTTTTATGATTGATCGTTGATTAGTTAGATCTAGGTAGGCTCATTCTCTGTAAAGTCCTTAGATGAGGGGATGTATAAATAAACTTGACTTGGTCTCTCCATAAACTGTTCTCTCACTGAATAGCAATATCAATGCTAACCCTAATCAACAGCATTGGGAAAGCCTGCGAAAACAACACTGAGGAGCAGTTCCATTTGTCAGTCAACCACCCATTGGAGTGACAGCCTTACTTCCTGACTCACAATTAACCCTCAATGAGTTGCAGCAAAACCTCAATGGTCACACAACTGTTCAGAGGGACTCAGCCTGAGTTGCACATACATTCACATTTCCCACAATGGCCACAGAATCCTTCACCCTCCTACTCTATGTCTCTCAAAAGGAACCAAAAACCCACTGGAAAGAGAGGGAGAGGAAAAGAGGGTTAAGTATAGAGTCTCGCAGTCCTGGTATTCAGATTGTAACACACACTGTAACAGACAATAGTGCCCCTAACAAAAAAGTTACAATTCCCTTCAACATCTGTGATTCTCTCCTTGCAACGAAGCCTGGGAGTCGACGAGAAAAACATGCAAGCACAAAAGTAAACCTATTAGTGCAACAAATGTAGCTTTTACCTATACCCTGGGGTTGCTGGTGTGTTAGGTGTCAGGACCTTACAAAACAGGGTTGTTTGAAATATTGAAGCAGCCAAACAGAGAAGAAATCCCCTATTATCTACTTGAATCCCCTGAAGGAGCGTAGCATGGGGGGGGGGATGGGTTATGTTTTTCAAAGAGTAACAAAAGGTGTGCTGGAAGGAAGCTCACCTTGCAGTTAGAACTATAGACATTATGTTCCAATTGTAGGAAAGAACCTCCTTTGAAAAGGGACCTGGTTTGTTTCAAAGAAAACACAGAGGAAGACTAAACGAAGTTGAGAGGAATTTTGAGGAAGTCTGAATGTGAATGAGGGCTCTACCAGTCGACAGGTCCATTTAGAATTCACATGGAGAGAGAAATGGGAGAGAAAGAAATAGGAAGGAAGAGAGGGAGGTGGGGGTTATTGCATGGTCTTGATTTTATAAATGAAGCCCTGCTTTTTACAAAAGCATCAAAAGTTGTACAAACTCTTTAGGGCTTAAAGTAAAGTAAATTCCCAGTGAGTGAAACATTGATCACATTACATAAGGTAAAAAGCTAGGACAGCAATTAAAATAATCCAACATATAGACATACCGGTACATTAAATTATATATCCAATGTTTTTGCATCCAGAAATAATGACTGTTGACTGCAATTAACATTTTATTTTGGCTTTACATTTGCAATAGGTATTATACTATTGGGGGCGGCAGTAGCTCAGGAGGTAGAGCTCCCGTCCCGCAACCGCAAGGTCGGCGGTTCGAGTCCAGCTCCTCCCGGGGATAAATCTGTCGTAGTGTCCTTGAGCAAGACACCTAACCCCAAAGACACCTGCTCCCCGGGCGCCATAATGGCAGCCCTCTGCTCCGGGCCCCCCCAGCATGTGTGTGTTGTGCAATTACTTGTGTGTATCCGGGGGGGGATCCGTGATGGGTTAAATGCAGAGAATAATTTCACTAAGTGTGTGCGGTGCTCTGTGCATGTGTGTGACAATAAAGGATAAATTATTATACAGTATATCAAAAAAGGTAATTTAATAAAAGAATGACACATATTTGCAGTTAGGGTCTGGAAAAGACCCTCTTTCATCGCACGGCACCATAGATAAGCTAGATAAAGATATGGTGGAATGTAAAAGGTTGTCCAGAGATTTTCCACGGCACACACTAGAATGAGGATGAAAAGAGTTCAGAGGTCAAGTGGCACGGAAAGTGAATGGAAAGAAAGAGAATGTTAAAGTGCTCATATTTCCATGATAGGTTATACGGTAGCACAGCCGTAGAACCCTTTTGTCTCATCAACATGCTGGGGCATTTTGTCAAGTGGTGACATTCTCATGACATGTGGCTGATCTTCTCCTGCCCCTGAATAGCCGGCCAGGGAAACTGCCCCCTGTTCACCGATGTCTCACTCCAGAGCAAAGGCAGAGGAAATAGTGTAATTCACGGTCTCTCTATGGCTGCTGTACCCCTAAGGCAGACAACTCAAGCCAGAGGAATGTCAGCATAGAAAGGGGTCGGGGGGTACTTTTGAAAAATGTGTATGTACTAGAGGAATAAGGACTTGGGTTGATTCCAAAGGCATGATTCTTAGGGATGGTCATATTATAGCGGTGAAAATGTAAAAACGGTACCTTGCTATCTATTTTATCCAGCTATCAGCGTAGAGTAGAGTGAAGCATAATGAAAACTGTAGCACGCTCATCACTAAATAATTAAAAAAATAATACAAGGCACATGTCAAAAGTGGCACACAAAAGTGGTAGTAAGAGCAAATTTGATTCTTATTAGCATACGCTTTCAATTTTGCACAAGAACATTCTCTTATATTATACCACTATTTAAACTTACTGATGTGTGGTGTGACCAAAAACTCTATGGCGACTTCTGAATTAGGGATTTTAAGAAGATGATATGCCATTCTAGAGGTGCTACTTCTGTCAGACAAGTGCATGGCCTATAGATCAAAACATCCGAGCACTCCCTATGATAAAGTTGGTGCTGATAGCAAGCCCTTAGCTTGTCTGGTCACTCTTAGTTGTAGCTCTGAACCCGCTATAATCACTGGGTCTGGTATCTGTCAAATGCCATCACACACACTACATGCCAACAGACCAATATTGGGAGAAACCTTCCTGCACAATCATCCATCGATACGCAGGGAGAGGTGGGGTTAGGCAGCAAACGGCAAAAAACACAATAACTTGTTTCCAGCTCATAGTTTCCATTCCAAACCACGGATTTTTGGATCATCAGTAAAGCAAAAGCATATTATTCATTTTGTATTTGTTTCTATCCACTTTTATGTATGTAAACATGAATTCCTTGTAATGATAACAGTATCTGGTAGCATTACTAGTGAGTTGGCTGTACCCAAGAGGTATTCAGATGGGCTGTGTGGATTTATATTCCAAGGCTCTAATAACTGGCGGAGATTTCCTAAAGGCAGACATCCAGTTAAACTAGGTATAGTTTTCCCTTCATTAGTGTGTGTGTGTGTTTGTGTATATTCTGTCCAGGCATGTCAAAAGGGTAAACTCAAACCATTCACGCAAGGAGCCACACAAATTGGCAGGTAATGTGTGGGGCCAGTCAACAGAAATACAAACATGGAAACTCTAACAAGGAAATGTTGCCTTTACCTAATCATGTCATGCGGAAAATCTCAATGCTTGCAATTCAAATCTGATTCTAAGCATGACTCTCAGCCTGGAGAGCAACTGTGTGAGACTTACCTCAATGATGTAGAGGACAATGTTCTTGTAGAAGCAGTACAGGATACATTTGGCTACACGGTTGTAATTCCATGCCCCGTGGACCAGCAGTAGATTCTTCAAGTATTTGAACTGTGTGGGAGGGAAGAGAGGGGAGGAAAAAGCCAAGATGAATGAATGGCAGAACAGTGTACCGTCTTCATGGGTCCTCACAATCTGAGATCAGTGCAAGCCCTCCATGGAACACTATCGCATTTACAGGAACTCCTGGATTAAAGAAAGCAGCAGGCTTATCGTCATTTCACAGCAGGAAGCTAAAGGGGTTGCTGGGGCATTAAGGGCAATGTCCTCACTGACACATTCTAGGAATTTATGGTCAAAGTTTGATTTTGCGAAACCCAGGCATGCCTTAAGTTGCTGAAAACAGGAGAGGACACATGGGGTTATTGGTCTCCAAGGGCTCAGCATAATAGTTAAATGGCTTTATAATAATCCTACTATTTGGGGCCTGTGGTGCAAGTCATATTTCAGTGCAATTTCTTGCTGATGAGTATAATTACACTGGAGCAGAGCTATGTGGGGCAAATGCTTCATCTTAGTTGCCCATAAATTACTAAAACAAAGCACACAGTGTTACCATGAGCAAAACGTCTACACTGATCTTTCCCCTGACAAAAGGAACATTTCTTACAATTTGTCTGAAACCAGAGAAATAGGTCTCTATAAAATCAAACAGCAAATCTGTAGGCAAACACAATTTTGCTTATTTGAAGGCCTGCTTGTCTTTCAGTAGAACAGCAGTATTCCTTGGAAGAATGAAAGCAGACTGGAGCCTCCAGTTTGTCTGACCCTTAGCATGGTCGGATCAAAAATCTGTTAACACCGAGCTGAGCTGATGACAGACAGACAGCAGAGGTGCCTCGGCCTGGAGCCTCTTCACCCTCCACTTGCTTCCACAGTTACCAGCGAGCTTTAAGACGACAGTCTCTAGCGCTCAGTTTAAGTGTTAGAAACTGGTTGAATAATAAAGCATGGAGCTCATCTGATGCTGCAGAACATTAATATTAATCATGTGATCAGCAAAGGAATAGAAAAACAAGTTACACAACTTCCCAGGATTGATTTTAGTATGCAGTCTGCAAATTACAGGTAATGTATCGTTATGCCAATAAGGGGAAAACACCACAAGTCTGGAGGAGTAATTTAATTTGACGCTGGGACACAACCTAAATGGATTATAAGAGGCCACCTATCTTGGAAAGACATACGCTTTCTACATGTCCTATGGATGGAAGGGGGCACTTAAGACAAACCGAAGTCTCTTTAAGAGTAATTGGATGCTGAAACACAGAAAATATGCGATGCTTCTCTTAGTCTCGAGCCCTGGGGCTATAATAGAAACATTAAGTACTGAGCGGCACGCTGTGTGGAAAAACGAACCATGATATAAGAGCTCCATGGCTTTTGTTGATGGCACAATTCTGCTTGCTTATGGGTATCACATATCGATGTAGAGTTTCAGACATACTGGTTACTAGGACATAAGAATGTGTTTACATAGCATTTTACCTGGATCTCTTTCTGTATAACTATGTTGGGAGTTGGGTGTCGGCAGATGCTTGTTTTGCAGGTGCCGCTGCTCCAGTGTATAAGAGAATGCCCCAGAAGCCATTTGATCTACGGTTACTCAAAATGTGCCGGGTTATCACTAACACTCGTCGTACTTAAGAAGACAGTAAAGAGACAAAGAATTGTGTAGAATCTGACTTTTAAGTAAAAAGGTTGGTCAGACATATATTATTTAAAATCACATTTTAATATTTCCAGTGTGTCTTCTTTAATAATAATGGTTTTAAAAAGTACATACTTTTGCATAGAAGATAGAGGTGTGTGTGTGTGTGTGTGTAAACAACTATTTTACTCTAATTTACAATTACATTTGTCAATTTTAACAGGTTTCTTAATCACAATTCTCTTCAAAAAGCCATGCAGCTTAGATATTATCAGAAGTAAAACCATTAATCAACGAGGCTTGTGAGACTCTACTGCACACAAAGGCTGGTGGCAGGCGCATGCTCCAGGCAGGCACTGACAATTGCCACGGGGGCCTTTGATTAGCTTGTGAAAGCAACATTTTAGATTTTAATTTAAACAATAACTCCTTGGCAAAGTTCCTTTTGACAAAAGTTGAATAGAAAATGTCTCCATTTCTCACTTACCTTAAACTGAACAAGAAAGGCACATGCCAGTCACATGTGATAATGTATAGCCCAAGCCCCTGCCACCCTGCTCACCTGGGCAATGGAGTAGTCAGAGGAGTTTGCCGCTTGTAGGCCCTCGTTGCCTGAAATTCCCACGCCAACATGTGCTGTCTGAATCATGCCCACATCGTTGGCACCGTCGCCAATAGCCAGTGTGATCACCTTCACCTGTTTCTTTACCATCTCCACCACCTCTGACTTCTGAAGTGGAGATACTCTAAAGGAGAGCAGAAACACAGGGATTATTAGAGTTAGAATCAGATTCATGTTAACCACAAAGAACAATTAATGTGCCGAAATGTATCTTGGTGATGTTGGTGCAACAATATATTCACAACATGGGAGTTTCGCAGTACATACTGATACACACGGTACAGGGACAACAGGAAGTCACATAAAGTGCAAGACATACGGATAGTAAACTTCAGACTATACACATCACTCCAGGAAGCATTTGAGTGTATTTTCTCACAGGAAATTCTTTATTTCATACTTTCCCAGCACTGAGCAACGTAATTGAGGTGTGCATAGAAAAACATTTATTCTAAGAAAATCTTGAGTTCAGCATTTTGCAAACCCCAAACCTCAACATCAGAGAACAGCATAGAAGGTTGAGGCAGACAGTCAGGCATGCCAACTGTGTGAACGTAACAGCCTCTTGTAGATAGGATGTATTTCTTTAAGAATTATCCAAAATTAGTCATTTTCTGGAAGATAATTGCAGATGACAGATGATTTCCTTCACCCCGTCTGCTGCTTTCTCCCTCTAAGGCCCCTTTCTGACTAACTCAATCTCCCTTACTGGGTTCGTGAAGTCACCATGTGATGGTTCTGACACATCCTGTAACTCCTCCTTTACGAGACCTCAAACTTAACTTTATCCCCTCAGTGACAACCAGGCCCATAGCCTCCCACACAGGAGCTTCCTCTATGAGGGCCAGAGTTGTAGGGGTGACGTACGGTACAGCCAGTCTCCAGGGATGACGTCGTAAACGTCTTTCTTAAGCTAGCAAATTCCTGTGAAACTGTTTATGACTATGTTCTCCATGCTAAAAGAGACCTCATTCATCTCCCAGCGTCTCGTAGTGCCCACAGTGTGCACCAGGCAAATGCAGGTAGAGGAAAAATTAAATAATAAATGACATCATGCACTGAGTCATAGTGTTGCACCTGTAACTTTGCTGTTGCTTGAGCACTTAAGTACTTCCTTTTATTTATGTGGCCTGGGCAGGTTAACACAGTGCACCTTCAGAATTTTGAAAGTTGTTTTAATTTATGACCATCACAGGTTTAAAATTGCTGCCATAAAAATACTCAATGACTTATGTGGCAGTAAAGTGATGTCAAACCATAAAGATTTTAATTAAAAGCTGATTTGCTCCTTGTGACCTGATAATAAAAGATAATTGACTTGATTTTCTACTTTTTTGATGAAAGGATCTATAAAGAGCTATCTAATGGAGAAACATGGATTATAACAGTCATTCTGTCCTACTACAGCCTAATGGTTTATGTCTATCTTGTTCTGGATAGGAAGGGTACTCTGTATACTTAAAGTTCAGTTCTCAGAACTGGTGTATAATTATGGAGACACAAAATTAGGACTAGTTTTTTGTATGTAGAAACCTACAGTATGCAATGAGCAAATCTTTCAATCTGTGAACGTTGTTCAGCGGAATGATTTTCTCAGGCTTGTTTAATTGTTCCAAGACTTCTCGGACTAAACTTTACCTGCAACATATGACTGCTTTACACGACAGGGCCAAGTCCAGGAAGTACTGCCGTGCTCCAAATGTAAGGGCGTATTTGAGAGTCTTTCCGTCGATAATGAGGGCAAAGTCGTTCTCCTTGTAGAGGGCATCTCCCAGCATTCCACAGTGGTAACTGAGAGTCTCCCTTGTTGCCTGTAAACACAGAAGAAAAATAACATTGACATGAACATTAGTTATTATAGTCATTACAATGTCAAGCCTATGGTGTTATTATTGTTTAAGTAAATGTGTACTGTTATCCTACTATATAATGAGGAAAACTCTTGTCAGTGTGTCATCATCCATTTTTTCTCAAATTTCTCCCCAAATGTAAGCTATTTATGACAATTTCTGGCAACTCTGCGCAGACTAGCGATACCACAGGGGATAAAATACCATAAAGTGTAATAATGTCACTATAACCCCTCTAATGCAAACCACACACACACACACTATAATCCCCTATAGGGATATCGGATGAATATTACAGTGATTAAGCATTTGGAACATAGAAGAATTGAGCTTTTATTATAAATCAGTCAAAGCCAACTAATTCAGTGTTGGCATTTTAAAATGGTACTTACATGCAGTGTAAATGTCACGATGCCCGAAATTCTGAACAAACTTAATATGGACATTGGACTCTAGATGTTCCTGGGTAAGCGAAAATGTCATGACGTACACACTGCCTTGTAATCCTGTCTCATTCCTTTGCAGGAACCTCCATACAAAAACACTGCTCTGAAGGACATTGACTGACAGCGAGACAGCAGGCAGCTACCTTCCGTTTGAGAGAGCGCCACGCTGTTGATCATCTGATTAGGGATGGGCAGATCGATACTCAGATCCTGACGCTTCCTTTTAAGAATCGATCCTCACATAAAAATATCGATACGCGTTTTCTTTAAGCAGTAATTTTAATATTTGGTTTTTTTAGGAAATTGAATGTGTGATTCTGAAAAAGTGAAAAATATAAATGTTGCAGAAAATCATTGTGTAGGAAAAGAACTATACGTCTCCTTCCACCCCTCATAAAACACACAGAGTCAGAGCAGCCGTTATATTATTATCATTATTATTTGTAAAGATATCTTACTATAGAATGAGGAATACTCTGTCAGCATCAATTATTCTCCTCAATGGGTTGGCCAATCAATATGAAAGTGCACATGGGCATTGAGCATTGGCATAGACCTCTACCTGACAAAGCAGATTTTTACATTTTCACAAATTTAAGCTGTTTGAGTTTTTTGACGTGCAGATTTCTGGGGATGTGCGCGCTACCTCACGGGTATTGACTAGTTACAATAGTACTGTTAGATAATCTGAACTATTTCTGCCCTGCTGAGTGGGTCTTAATGGAGTCTGTCGGGGAAGTCTTGCCTTTAATGTAGCAGATTTTTTTTTTATTATGTTGCTTTGGTTAGTTAATATGGTTGCTTTGTTCCTTTTATTTTAAGGCATTTTGTCACTTTTTGTAATAGATACAAATATAGATATTATTACTATGACATTATTATAAGACCACCATCTATTGTCCTGACAAAGTTGATCAAATGCACATATGTATTTATGCATTATTTCATATGGTCATGAAATAAACTGACCATCAAGTTTTTCAGAAACATTAGTTCCTCTTCTGTACAGTATTTCACCCCTCAATTGCCTTTTGCAGTGGTAATACAGCATTCTCATCAACATGTGGAAAAGCTTATTACTGTTTGGCAAGTATATTCAGATTTGCTACAGATGACAGAACATCATACAATGGAAAATAAGAAAAAAAACAGGAAAAAAACACCAACATACTGTAATATATGGCATGCTTCATTACCAACAGCTTGATGGTTCATTAGGAAAATAACTGCATGTTATGAGGCATCAATAACAGCATGAGAGGGCGCAAGGCGGATTCTTATTTTTACGTTTCTGGATTTTGTTCTCAGCTTCAGTGTTACACATTTTGACCAATTCCATGATTAAAAAATTCCATGACTCTTTTCATGACCGTACAAAACCCTGCAGCTTGTACGTTTTCTAAGCGAATTTTTTTTGGGGCAGGAATGCCCTTCCCTGCCCCTTGCTTAATTTGATCAAAGTGGTAGCCAGTAACATTTATATGGACTGATTAATCCCGGACAATTTTAATCACCCCAGACCTGAAAAATATACATAATTTTGTTGTTTTTGTTGTTTTACATTTCAGAATTATTTTTCTAATGCAAATTGAGACTGGTATCCCAAGAATTAGGCTGCACGGATGACTAATGGGGTGTTTGGCTGGGGAATGCACTGAGCCACGGTAAGATTTCCCCTATTAAACAGTATCCTATGATCCACAGATTATCTATTGGAGCAATGAGCGGGACTTACAACATCTTCTCCTCTGAATGTATGTCATATACAGTATATATACTCTGTGGCTAGGAATGAGACAACTTTTGTACAAGGGATGAGATTGCTTCACTGCTTGTGCCTCAGAATTCAACGTTTAGAGCGACACCAAAGGAGGACTCAACCAAGTTGGCATTCCGATTGAGAGGCTATTTCTGCCTCATGCAATACTACATGTTCCTCAATCCAGTCCCAGAAGATCAGCATCATTTAAAGTCTCTAAATCAACAAGGATAAGGCAGATCTTTCCACTCCTACAGCTAATCCCAGACTCCTGCACAGCAGCTGCCCTTAATGTTTTGGCCATGTTTCACATGCTTATAGGACTCAGATCCAGACCGTAGCCATGATGCAATAACTTAAACAAGTTCAATTCAGAATCTGAATGGATCATATTCAGTGTTTGGTGATATATATACAGTACATCTATGATGACAAGTGATGATGAAAAGCTATAAATATGAAGATGACAGCAGGATTAAGTGCCCTGGTATAGGGTATACAGGCTCAGATGGATAGAGTGGTGAGATCATCATTTTATTCATCCTTCCATCATCTTCCTTCCAGATGGTGAAGCCATCAGGAAAGAAAACCAATTATGTAATCATTATCAGAGTGACAGGAACAGGTACTGCATAGATGTGTTCATAAAAATGTGAGGTCTTGTGCTGAGCCAGCACATCAACAAAAGTAAATAATCAGGCTTCTACCACTACATGAATAAACTACAAACTCTTCTTGTACTAGCCATGGTGCGCTGGCATCTTCCAGACCTGTGTCTGAACTTGCATTGCAAAAAAAGATTAAGGCAAACAAAATTTTTTGACTTAAATCCTAACTGAGGAGGAAATTAGACTGAAATCTCAAACCAGAATAATCCATGTACAATAACTATGTATAATATAGGCATAACTCAAAAGAACTACATTTTTCTGATTTTATCAAGTTGTCTAAAATAAACCTACATTCTACTTCAAGATGTAGAAATGTGAACATACTAAACCACTGAACAAATAGCATTAACTTTTGAATGAAAAATAACCAACTTCTATGGGAATGAAATTAAGATTCAAGCACTGAAAAATATGCATTATGTATCACAATATGTGAATACATACTCAGATTTGTACATGTGTAATGTCATATTTCCAAGTGAGCATTCACATTTGTAGACTTGAGTGGAAAGGAGTGTGTGGTATGTGTAGTGGTCCCAATGCGTGTGTGTGTATCATAACTAATTTTACGAGCATGTATGGGAGTAACACGTTCAGCTGGGCAGCAAGACCTTGTTGAAAAACTGCACTAATGATACATGCAAGGTATCACACCTAATGTGCCAAGCAGATGCTCTGAACAGCTGTAATCATTATGAAATCTCAGTGACTTCGTGGCCATGAATAGGGCTGAGGAAGGGAGGGCTCCGGTCCGCTGTCGAGGTCAAATACCTCAAAGCAGTCCGATTGTACCAATGGGACCATCCAACGCTCGCTTGGCATAACAAAACTCTGAAACCCCATCTTAAAGGAAATATTTGGAGACGGGGCTTTACGTTTCACAAAGTGAGAGAGGAAGACTGAGCCATGGGGAGAGACACAGAGAGAGATGATGGATTAACAGAGGAGAGAAACTGAACAAGACACAAAAGCAGCTGTGAGGACTTCTCCACACGAGTATAGCCATCCCTGACGGGGGCTGTAAGGCAGCACATGAGC
>OMOT01008488.1:5142-15142 GCA_900312575.1 Acanthochaenus luetkenii
GACATTGCTGTGGTGGTGTGAAAGTACCGTTACCCTCCATTAGCACGTCTCAGACAACTTTCGATCTCGTGTCCCTTCTCCCATGCACGAGGAAAATAACTCACAGAGCAAAACTGGGAATGATTTCCCCCCCTGTTATGTTTGGGACCTGGGGTCAGCTGGAGGAGGGTGCTATTATGAGTCCGCACATGTCAAGCCAAAGCTCTTCGCTCTTTCTCACAGTGTTCTGACGTAGCTCAGCTGTAGGCCAGACTTTATGATCCACTGCAAAGTGACTGACAGCCAGGTGATGGAGAGAGTGCCAGCGAGTGCGCCTCACCGCTGCTCATCCTCCTCCTCCTCCTGCTCCTCCTCCTCCTCTCCTGCAGTCTGTACTCCACTGTCTCTCCAGGACCCAGACAAGATTCCACTGCTGACACACATAAACCAATTACACTGTCTTATCTGATTGTGACTCCATCTAAACTCCCCTCCATGTCAACCCAACCTTTCAGAAACAGGCCCCTGAAATGAAAAACATGTGTTTTTGTTGTTGTTGGGCAAACTATTTGAAAAGACTACCGTTCTTAAGATTATTATTATTATTTTTTAACTGTGTCAGTAGAGTTGATGCTACAGTCTGTGAAGGTATGAAAGTGAAAATACTTACTCTGTGGGCATTCCAACACCAGTCACAATCCCACCATGGTGTTGTACTGCCTGGGAAGGCCAGCCCCAGCTTGGATGCCATATCCTCAGCCTCATTCGTCTTGCTTGTTATGATAGGAGGAAAAAGATATTTGCTCGCTGACCAAGTGACTTTTGGAACATGTAAGACTGTGTGCGCTTTCTGTGGGAAAGAACCAGGGTTGTCACAAAAGTATGTCATCAACCAGACAGACTTTAGTGTGTCCGACGGGTTGCCGAGCAACCCCAACTAGCTAGTGTCCAGTATCAGCACCAGCGAATGCACTGCAAATAGACTGGGTGACTTGTGCTCCGGAAGAGGGGTGAGAGTCCAAAAACCCTAGTAATAGAATGAAGGGGGGAAACAAGGACATCACTGAACTGTTTGGGCTCAGGACAGCTTCAGTAGGAGATGGGCCTAATCACGTTGCTTCTATCCCTATGCAGATGACCTGAGCGATAAGGATGTTAGCTGCTCTGAGATGCTGAAGGCTGAACTTTGCCTACTTCCTCACACCTACAAGATGGACACGTTTACTAACCTACGGGTAAGAAGGCCATGCAATGAACCTCTTTATCCAACAGGGCATCTCGTGATTGCGTCATTTATCACATGCTCTGCCATTTGTCATATAAAGGTATCTACTGAAAATCACGAAAGATTACTGAAAGAAATGTGCTTGATCTGATTTAGACTTATTGTGTGTTACCTATTAATGCCGTTAGAATTACCAACTGATGGTAAGTTGATTAGATTGGGCGACATTTTCAGTCCACTGGTGACTGAGATTTGGTCATTACGTGACAGAAACCGGAAACCCGCTGCTGCAGTCTTGGGGACAAAGCGACCAGAAGCCATACCTTCCATGTTTTAACCCAGACCCCGGATCAGCACAAGGAAGAGGAGGGGTTGCCACGACAACGACGCATAACCGTTGGTGAGGCCTCATTCTAGTGTATTGAGTTATGCACAAACACGGTTATTCTACACGGCGCTGCTGTTCCTACTGATACTGTCTCCCCTCTGCTGCCATTGTTATCACAGTGTGTTGCTTCTATGTTATGATTCTAACACTAATACGTCCAATTTCCTCAATGCCTTCCATGCAGCATCGTACATGCCTCATTGGAAGGACCAGGGTGGAAACTTCCCTGAGAAGGTACTGTAAACCATCACAGCAGTGCCTTCAGGGTGGCATCAGCACGCAGCCCAAAGCTGCTCCAATTACAGAATATGTTCTGTTTATATTTCTCAACTCCCTTGATCTGTCAAAGCAATGACTCTGCAAATATTCTCAGGATTTCAGTCTTTGTGTCCAGGATTTGCCAAGCAAGATTGCTCGTATCCTTAGCGATCCATGTGTTAGCTGAAACACAAAACTGAAATACGTTTTTTCTTTTTCTTTTCAAGGCAAATTGCTCAAGTCCTACACGTATTATTATATCCACGGATGATCTTCTATTTAGTTTTGCTCTGGCATCCCATCAATTAAGTACGAGTCATTTCTGCAACATGTACCTCGAGCAGCCGTACCTCACACTGGGACCCCGAATTAGACAAAATGGGTGAAACTATGGATTATTTATGTGGTTTTGGTGAGTTGCGTTCTAATAGAGGCTATTTTCTAAATGTCTCTCTGGCTTATAACACAAGAACAAAATCCTTAAGACAAGGCAGACCTCTCACCTCAACTAATCACACATACTCACCTTGTAAAGCTTGTGCTGGCAGCAGGGAACACTGTAGTTTTCCTCCCAGGAACTCAATGAACAGTAAATCTGTAATTAAGGCAAAGATTACAATCTTGTGATTAGGTTCAGAGCATAACAACAACAACAACAACAACAACACAATTACTTTTCAAACATTTCGATTAGCTTACGGTTAAACACTGTAATATGCCGACATGTGTATTCCCACCACACTAATGCTCACCTTTAAGATTTAGTACCTTTTTGAGAAGATCACATGACACAGATAATGGCTAGGTTGTCTTGCTCTAAATGAAATACATTTTGCATGCTGGATCACTTTATCTGTTTTGTTCAATTTCATACGTTGTTTGTCTATCGTGTCCTGCGGTTCATGTGATTCCTCTTTTTTATTGACTTTTTTTGGTTGCGGAAAAAGAAATAGCACTATATCACCACTCAATGACGTGATTGATAGAGCATGTTGTTTGTGTTTATACTGTAACACATGATATTCATTTGGTTTTCCTGAATGTGTTCAGAGTGCCTCTAACGGGACACTGGCTGTGGGACAAGCATACATGGTGTTTTGTTTTTTTAAACACCAATGTCGTCAAAATGTCTGATTTGAAACATGGCACATCCTCCATACTCATGTAGATCAAGGCATTCTCGTCCATGCTAAAACCTTTTGTTTTGCTCGAAGCACACCGTGGTGAAAAGCAGCAGGTATGTAACCTCTCCTCTCTATAGGACGTGGACAGGCAAGTGGCCAAATCTCTTGGGGATCTGAACACAGAGGAAGTCTGCCAATGGTTTAGCAGTATTGGACTGCAGAAATGCCTCCCTTTCATCAGAGGTAAAACACATTCTTCTGACTGTCTCCTCTCCCAGCCCCTGTGGCTGCATAACAAGGGCAAACATTGGCAATTTGCTTCATCTGCAGCACAGATCAAATCAAAGCAATATCTCCATTACTGCCCATAGCTTGTTAAAGCAGCACTAGGCAAGATTTTTATGCAAAAATACACCCGTCTTATCAGCCTAAATCAGAGAGTCGGGCTACAACAGAGAAGAGCGTCCCATCCAATCGAATTGAGATGCTAGACCCTATTTGCCCAAATTAAACTCTGCTGTCAGGTTTGAACATTTCTCTGCCCACAGGAAGTGACAACTCAAAACTTTAAGGATGATTCCAATTGCAATTTCTTTTTACATTTCCATCCTCGATTTAAGATATTTTAAAATCAGTTTTGCCATACCTCTCTGGCTCATTCACGGGTTGGGAAACATTTGCTGCTGTGTGGAGTTTACTGACGTCACATTACAGGATTTCTGGGTTACACATTTTCAAACAGTAGCTCCCACGAATACATTTAAGTTAAATGTAAGCTTAACGTCCTTAGGCAGGTTGTCCCAAATTTGAGTGGCCCTGATTGCTGATGATCTTTTGTTTTTGGAACAGTCAAAAAGGAGCTTTACGTGTTGATCTAAGACTACACTTCTGTACCTGTACAAGTCAGGGCCAAGCCATTTATTGCTTTAAAAGTAATTGATGAATGGGAGCCAATGGGAGCTATATGATCACCCCTCTTAGTTCTTGCTTAAAGCCTGCGTTCTGAACGAGTTGCACATGAGAACAAGCTTTAAAGCATCATTAAAGTAAACACTATCTTGGATTATCAAGTTTTAATCAACGGAGCAACTATTGAAGATGTCTCGCCAATATTTGGAGTTACATCATGGCAACGTAACTACACAACCCAAACCTCTACCAAACTTTAATGATGCTTTAACTAGTTCAGAATGCAGCAGCTAGGCTTTTAACTAGGAATTATCATTATGGATGATGATTGGTTTCTCTACGTTTCACATGGCTGTTTTAAATGTTGTTTTTCTGGATTATAGATAATTGGCTTTGGTAAATGTCTTATGTTTCTTGAAGGACTTAAGTGTATCATTGGATGTTCCCCTTTCAGAAGCAGAACTGTGTGGATCAGACATGGCCTCTATAGATGTGAACACTCTGGACACCCTCCATATTTCTACACTGGAAGACAGGGAGCAGCTGCTGTCAGCTATCTATAAGGAGCTGCACCCTCCCAGCACCACCACCCAGAGACTCGACTCTCTGCTTGGTACATTTACATCATTACAAGATCACACAACATTTGAATTGACAGCGTGCCAATTGGCAGTGCCAATGAAGTATCTACGAGTCACGCCAAGGTTGATATTTTTGTGTCTTTTCTCCATAGAAACCTTTGGGCCTAATAATGTTGAGAAATTCACGGCTGCATTAGCGTCAATGAGCAAATCTAAGTCCTCCCCTCATGTGAGCTGCCTCAACATGAATCGCTGCTCCCTCAAGCTCAGGTGCCGCCTCTCATGTAAACTCTCAAAGTTCACGTGAAGCAAAGCAAAAGAAGAAAATGAGTTGTATTTCAATGTCTTGTCCTTCTTTCTTATTACAGAGGCAAGAGCCAAAACTACGTGGTTCAGCGGAATTCTCAGATGATAGAGATCACTATTAATGGTACTGTATTTGGTTGGGGTGCAAGGTTAAATATATGCACTGTGGGGAAAAAAGACATTTACAAAAATATCAAGACAAATGCAATGTATGATAATTGACAAAATGTGAGAATGTGAAGAAAACCCATGTGAACTAACAGCATCTATACAGGATGTGAAAAATCACAACCAAGCACAACCATAAAGGATACTTACCTGAGGATAAAACGGGTCTCTATGACACTTCTGATTGTAGTGTCACGGCGTGTTGCAGCCGTAGAGCAGATAGTCCATCTCAGGACCCCAAAGGAAACAACGGTGGGAAAGATCATGGCCTCATGTATCAAGATGCTGGGAATGACAGCGGATAAGAACCTCTTCACTCTGCGAGACGAGCAAGGTTTGATCATACACAGTGCAAATGTACATATACATACTGTACACGTATCTAGATGCCTAGTCCATGTCAGTGGTGCTTATCTATGTCCCTGCTTTTAAGGTTCCTCAGAGGAGCTCCCACCAGATCAGCAGATTGCCAGTCTGTTGACAGTATCATCAGAGAACAGGCAACTGGCGCTGTACTTGTGTAAAAAGGTAGATTTACAGACGGGTCATATCCTCAACACCCTTATGTCGCGTGCGGACCACTGTAAAAAGGAAGCTTACTGTACGCTCTTGTATCATAGGAGAAACCAAATGTCCAGGTGAACCAGCCAGCTAAAGAAGAGAAGATCAGGGCGCTAAACCAACAGGTGGACTCGCTACAAAATGTCATCCTTCAGGTCAGCATCTCCATCTTACTACATCTATGACATTAGGTACTATATTAGCATTTGCATTCAAACAAATGGCGCGTTGTGGACAACATCATTGCTTTACTGAGCTCTTTTGACCCCAAGGTCCAGGAGCTCCACCACGGCCTGGTGGCCTTCTGCTCAGAGCTAAAGAGCATGGATGGAGAGATGGACGTGGAAGGACTAGGCTCTGCTGAGCTGGAGCAGAAGCTGGAGTTGGTACAAAGCCGCCTGAAGGACAAGAGGCAGACCCTTCAGACCCTTAGAGACAACATTGACGATGCCGCTGCTCACAGGAAGAAGTAGGTGGACCAATGTCTGTTAATTAGCAGCTTTTTCAACAATGCATAACGGTATCTCTGGCTTCCTCCCATCGTCCAAAGACACACACGTCAGGTGGATTGGAGACTCTAAATTGCCCATAGGTACAATATGAGTGTGAGTGATTGTCTATCTGTGTTAGCTCTGTGATGGCCCAGGGTGTTTCCCTGCCTTCCACCCAATATATGCTGGGACAGGTTCCAGTCCTCCATCACCCTGAGGCGGAACAAGCGAGTAAACACAGCGAATGAACAAATGAATTCATATGTAACAGTAATCAAATGTTTTGGCACTGATGAGGGACACAGTTCTTGTTTCCCCAATTATTCTGAAGAAGACAGAAAATGACACGCTAATCTAGCAAATCTACAAATCCAATCATGGCAAAATGATTTCAATGTATGTGATTGTACTATGTCATAAGAGCATTTCTCTAAATGTTGTCTTGCCATCCAGGAGGTCGGAGGTCCGTCTTGTGGACAAGATGACGCTGAACTGCCAGGTGTTTAAGGAGGAGATTTCTCTGGTGCACCTCAACCGACAGGCGGCTCACCTTCAGAACGCTCTGCAGGACTGCTGTGATAAGGTAATATTGATCTAATGAAGATTACTGTCACGTTCTACTGAGATATATGGATCAGATCTACGTCTCACTCCCCAAGAAGGGATACAAGTAAATATTGATGTGTTTGTACGTTGAGATTTGAACTAAAACAAGACTATTTCTGCTGACGTAAGAACATAGTCAAATTGTGGTGTTTTTTTGGGAAAAGATAATTGACTGAACGTCATAGTAGATTCTAGGTTATTTCTGTCTCTTATCATATCAGTGCAACAATTCAGTGTCTCCATGCCGACCAAAACCTGTGGCTATAATAAACGCACATCCATAGAGGTGAAGTTCATGTGTTTGTGTGTTGAATAGTAGAATTCGCTGACTCCAGGAAGGGTAGGAACAACCTCCTGACCCGGTATTACTTGACATCATTGCATCCATCATCTCTGATCTCCTTTTTTACTGCTCTCCTGCGGGACGACACAATCCTCCATTCGATCCACTCTACTTCATTACGTTGCGCCGTTAGTAGCCGTGTGAGAGGCGGGGGGGGTACGCGAGGCCGAGCGTAGCCCTTTGGATGAACGTGCACTTTTACTGAGAAAATGATCTTTAGGGCTGACATCCGAGAGCCTGTGACCATACCGACAATGGAATGTGTGTGACAAAAGCCACTGGGAGAGCGCAAGGGAGAAATGGGCCAGCATGTGTAAAACTATCTCCATCCAGTCCCGGAGGAGCCCCCTTCTTTTTTAATGTGGCTCTTTTATCCCGTTTGGAAGAAGCCCTAACGAGGTGCCATGAAAGGACACACGCGGCTTTGGCTTTGAAAGGTGCCCCGTGTCACGTTGCCGCCCCGGGGCCACGCTTTTTTAGGTACTGAGTTTGTGGGAAAAGCGGCAGCGCTAATGTTTATCATATGACCTAATCAGAGTTAACACTCAGGTCAGGGCTGAGGAGCAGCCTGGGAACCGATGGAGCCGCAGCTCTAATAAGGAGCAGATCGCCCTGTGTTTGCTCTCGTAGGCTGCCCCGCATTACAGACAATAAGGAAATATTTCATCACCGGGCAGTCTAATCTCCGGGATCTATCGCAACTGGAGAGCATCAATAAGGCGGCCGAGAGGGAAGGAGAAGGAGGAATGGAGGGGGAGAGGATAGGGAGGGAAGAAAGCACAACAAATGGCGGAAATTATTTTAAAATACGCAGTTTAACTTGGACAACGCAAACACTTCAGACAGACGACTAAGGAGGGGAAATTGGAAGGGAAAAAAAGCCCCTTTCTCCCTCCTTCCAGTCTCATGTGCTCTTTGAAGATGGATTGATTTGGAGAACAATTTGCCACCTCTTCTCTTTGCATACCCCTGAGGTTAGGAGGGCCGGTTGGATAGGGTGTCTCCAGTTCCCATGCTACACACGGTCAGAATACAAGTTGCGGTTGTGCTCTGTTGCTCCCTGTGGTCAGATTGTCTCCCATTACTCTGCCCTCCATTTTCTAGCCCACGGTCGATTGTGTTAAAAGATCCGCTGTACGTTCAGAGCGACAGCATTGATTCCAGAGCTACTAACCGTTATTGATAACGGTTAACCGTTATTATTAGAAATGTCATTCCCTTCGCTTAGCCTGCATCTATGTTGTCTGGCCTGTCGGCGAATCATTGTTCACACCAAGTGAAACAAAAGTCCTTTCACAGCTCATGTTTCAACACCGTCGCTTCCCTCCATGGAGGCAATTTATCCTCTTCATGAAAGTTGCTAGAGGGGAGTTTCTCTCTGAAATCATATCAAACTCTGTCCCTTAATTACTCAGCTCATCTTGCTTTTATTGCCTGGTAACACTCTATTGGTTGTGTCTGGAGTGTGTATGGGGTACGAATGCCTTGCGTCTGGCCCAGGTAGGTTAGGATTTGGCCAGATCCTCTGGATAAGCAAGAAGAATATGAGGAGAAAATTCCTCGGGCTGTTGGCGAGTGTCCAACATCGAGGGAAACAAAAGGCGAAACGGTGCGCATTAGAGAGTTCTTCTCAAGGGGGCTTCTGCTGCGTTTCCGTGGATATATCCTGTCTGGCCCTCATGTCTGAGGAGAGAGAAGCCTTAACTTTGACCCCTGACCCCGGCAAGACGGCACCCATCGCTGCAAGGCATTCACACGCCATGAGGGGGGGGAGGGAGGAGTGTGCAGCAGGGCTGGATAAGGGGAACGCTGGAATTCAGTGGTCAGACTCACAAGTTATTTCTGTTCCCTGCGAGCTACTTGCGGTGTGATCTCTCCCAAAGCTAATCATTACGTCGAGGTGGTCTCGTGGCTTTGACGCGCCCTCAGTCTTATCTCTTGGTGACTTTCACGTGGTAGTAGCCGAAGCCAGCAAGTCTCTGTTCCAAAGGAATAGAGATGAAGCAGAAGTTACTGCCACGTTGCAGAGGCATTAAGATGACGTATAACTTTTCACTCCATCGGGTTATGTTGGTTATATTTACATCCTTGCACTGCTACGGACTCATATATTCACATACATTGTTGAGATTTTTTGTACATTTTATTCCTCTTTCAATATATTATATCATACTTACTTTTTTTATCTTAGATGTGTCGATGTGAGCAACTATACCAAGAAAACTTCCTTGTATGTGCAAATATACTTGGCCATTAAAACAAATTCTGATACTCATTCTGATTCAGATGTAAATACAAGAGGCTTACTCTTAAGCACATACTGCAGATACGCTTACTGCATTATTCTCTTTAGGTCTCAGCCATTTACTCGTATTTTAGATCACTCGCTAATATAATAAAGGTTTTATTTTTACAGAGGCATCTGATCAGAGTCACGCCAAAAAGGTCAAGCAAGTTCAAATGGAGTTTCCCTGACGGTGGTAAAAACAAATGGGTGTATGAAAGGACTACTGCTTGTTTCACATATATGTTCTTGCATGAATAAGCACGTGCTTTGTGGGCGTGAAATATACAGCAATCCATCGTCTACGGTTGGTTATTCCTCAAAATCTGAACCCTTTGCATGTAAGAGTGTGTCTCTGTGCCTGCATGTATGTATTCTCACTGTTTATATGCGGCCTCTGCTTTCAGGAGACGGCTAAGAACAAGGCCTCGGCCGTTGGTACCCTGAGCCAGCTCGTGTCTCCGCGGTGTCCAGCCATGCTGCTGGTTGCGCAGGAGAGCCAGGGGCCTGATGGGCACTATGGCTTTACCTGTCGCTGCGGAGAAGGCAGTGGCCTGGTGGTGGTCCAGCTGGACGACTCCCACCTCTGTCTGGGTGACAGGTAACCTGCACACACAGAATACATTTCAACCGAGTAAACCCTAGAATACTAACTGTTGCCCGGTCAACCAGGCTTCATCACAAAAAACATGGTTGGTGCTCTCAGAAGCCTCTCAGTTTCAAGTTTGAGCGCAGCGTAGATCACTCATTTCCCCGACTCTCTTTATAGCTATATAT
>OMOT01008490.1:3020-13898 GCA_900312575.1 Acanthochaenus luetkenii
CTACAGAGGGGTTGGGGCGTCCTCAAAGGACATGCATCATCAGCGCTTTCACAAGCCCATGAACCTTCCCACGTGGGAGGGGCGAAGAGAGAGATAACAACACGGGTCCCGGAGGCCGGTATTCATTCTCACCCGGTATGTACAGTATGTGTGACGGCCACTGAAAGAGGCAAGCACACCTACCACTTCAGGATCTGAGGATACGGGCAAACGTTTGCTGAAAACACAAAGATTTGTACCTTTTGTCTCACGATCTCTTAGTAAGACTGAACACGATTATTCTTGTGGACGAGTACATATGACCAGTGATCTATTTTTGGAAGAAAAAAACCATTCGTGTGAGTCAAGTGGAGAGAAACTGAGATATTAGTAGGTTAAAACAAGGCACACGGTGAGCGATGTGATGGGTTGTGAGTGTACTAGAGAAGCAGCCACTGGGGTTTCCTTCTTGTGGTCGTGTGAAGCAGGTTTTAAATGTGATCAGGCAAGCACACACCTTGTAGATCCAGGAAGTGCGGGGATGATAATAAGCCACACAAGCCAAAAGAATCATCACACAAGACACCATGTGACTGCAACAGCCCTTCCACGACGTCAAGCTGAAGTTTATTGACCAAATCGAAATCCTTTATTTGTTTTCCTTTTATTTATTTTTTAACAAAGTACATCAGATCCGCTGTCTGTCCGATAACAATGTATGGTTGTGGCCTGGTCTAGGATCGTGGTTTGAGTTGCTGACACAATTACAGTGAAATTATAAGCAGCCTTCTGGAATCAGTGATCATGCAGAAATGAATGAGACACACTGTGGTAATCCAAACAAATATATAAACAAATAGAAAAGCAAGCAAAATGCACATTCTTATCATTAATTTATTAATAATCTGTCATTCATTGTATATGGGCGTGACCATGAACACAACTAACAGGTTAGCAAGGTGTAGTTCAAGTTAAAGACATTAGGGCAAAGGGGTTAAGTTTCACTCGTTAAATTGGTCAAATGAAAAAAGCAAATGACATGCTTAGGTTCGCTGTACAGCTTTTTAATTCCCTGCTACATCTAGAAAGGTAATATCCACCCAGGGGAAACAATTTCATAAAAATAATAATAATAATCAACAATAAAAAATAAAATAAAAACCACAAGATGGTCCCCAAAAAACCAAAAAGGTGAACTGGAATAAATACAACTACTGTGAACATTTCTATCACTTCCCCTTGCAGCTAAGCTAGAATGAGAAGAATACCTTTCCTCGGAATGAGATGTGAATATCAGCAGGACACGGAGAGAGGAGATCAACCACCGGAGGCCACTGGGCCAGGTTAGCTTTTTCTTGTACGCTGCTCAACTGTTGTGCTGAGATAGTTAATTGTTATCCAGTCTTAGTTGCTGCTCCTTACCATTAACGGTTAGAGATTTTAACTGACCGTCCTCCTCCACTTCGACGCGCTCCTGGCCATTTTCTACAATCCTGTCAGATGGATGAAAAACAGAGAAGGCTATTTAGAGACCATAAACTCAGTTTAGAAGGAAGGTACTTAGGAGATATTTAGGTACCGTTTTGTGGTTATTTTCCTGCCGTTGACGAACTTGGTGGAGGTTGACACAGATCTGAAATTACCCATTCCTCCTCCCCCACCGCCAAAGGATGAGGAAGAGAAGGAAGCGAACCCCCCTCCACCCATCTGTCCAAATGAGGTCAAACCTACAGGAAGAACATGCATTCAATTCAAGAACAAAACCCTGCTTTGGTGCTACAGGTACAATAGGATGTAGACTACTGCCCATACTGCACAATCAGAAACCATCGTAAAATTAATGATGAATCCAGTATCCACCAGCTGTCAAGTTACAGGTTGGGATGTACGCACCAGAATCAAACCCTGAGAAGCCTGCCCCAAACCCTGGGAAGCCCCCAAAACCGTGGAAGAACGGCCCACCAGTCCTGCTTCGGCTCACGCTCCGCTGGCGAACAGGACCCCCTCCAAAGAAACCTTCAAAGGGGTCATCAGCTGTGGAGGGAAGGGCAAGCATATTGATACCACACTAAGCACATAAGTGGTGGACATCAGTGCACCCGCCTGTAATCTCTGGAACAGTCTTGACCACATACTGTCAACATACCCGCCCCTAATTCTCATTCTAAAGCCCTGTGGACATGCTACTAATTGTGCATCACCAATCTGGGTCACCCCAGCTGGATAAGGCTGGATCGCTGGCACCGTTTGGCTGATCTTCTCAACCTTGTATGTACCGGAGAGGGACAACAAAGCTGTGCTTGTTCCCTATGACGGAAAGCTTAAAATACAAGTAGCCCTTGAGCACAGTTATAACTGCAGTGTTGCCCTTACCATAGCCATTAGTGGGCGCCCCGCCCACTAATCAGCCCCCTTAATCATTAATAATATAACAGTCTAAACTTTACAACTATATATGTATATATATAATAATAATAAGTCTTTGTACAAAATTGTTTCCACTTTACTGTTTTTTGTTAAGATAACAAGTTCAAACTTACCCGGTTCACAGCTCGATGCCTGGTTTTCCCCCGTCTGGACACCCCAACCACCCACCACCCCCACACACACACACTGCCCCGCTCAATAACTTCAACACCCCGGGTCCACCACCCACCATATTAGAAAATGTCTAGGGGAAACACTGAACTGCATTAGTGTCCATTTACTTACTACTATTTATTTACTACATACAGCTCAGCTCTTACAAACCTGTCAGTAACAGCAGAAATCGGTGGCCGAGGCAGAGATCCAAGGGTTGAGAAATGGATACTGTTTAAGCGTTTCAATTCTATTTGAATTCTAGTGTACATGTTCAGTGTGTGATGTTCCTTCGAGAACGAGATAACTAGACG
The DNA here is from genome assembly GCA_900312575.1 of Acanthochaenus luetkenii. Taxonomy (NCBI): domain Eukaryota; kingdom Metazoa; phylum Chordata; class Actinopteri; order Beryciformes; family Stephanoberycidae; genus Acanthochaenus; species Acanthochaenus luetkenii. The sequence continues at coordinate 5,894 of OMOT01008490.1, forward strand.
AAAAATGCGACATCACTTTGTAGGTACCGGGCTCAGAAAATCTCATCGAAAAAGGAAAGAGCCCACACACTTCTATGCAACACAATTTTAATGGACAACATTTCGAGCACAAAGGCACAAAGGCTCTTCATCATGTCAAACCCATTAAGAGTGTGCCACACCCATATAAATATATAACTATATATAGACTAGAGGCAACACGCCACAGGGAGTGATCCCCCCCCCTTCTAATGGCTGACATCTTCAGGACAGCCTAGAAAACCAAAAGGGATGGCTCTCTGTTACTGTCACGGTTTTCTAAAAGAGAGTAAACAACAATAGGTGTGCTCTACCGCTTCCTCCTATGTCAGTGTCATGGAGGCAGTTTAGGGTTCTCGTGAAGCCAAATCCAGTACGGTCATTTAATTCTCTACAAGGTTTAATGCACTGCCCCCTTTTCAACCATCATCATTGATATTCTTGTTTCACAATCTTTCCAACACGTTTCTATGACACACACACACACGTACAAGGCCTCGCGTTTTACATGTGCTCTGACACATGCGGACACACATGCGTTATTACATCTGCTTTTGTTTTAATACGGAAGCTATTTTTGAAAGCATTCCAGTTGAGTGATGTAGGCGCTCATATCCGTCCTCTGTCCTCTGAACTCCATATTTAGAGCTGCACGAGGTGAACTACACATGCCTTCTCATCAGCCATTCGCTGAACCAGGACAGCCTTATCCACACAACTGGGCCAGGCGCTAAACTCAACTCATTACAATACTATACTTAATAGATCGACTTCTGAAACAATCAACCATTAGATGACATTGTCATTACATCTAATGAGCAGCCACTGGTCAACAGTATAATACAGCAGCCAGCAGTACAACAGCTTTCTCTCTATAGTTATTTCCCTGATAGGGTTAAATACCACCATATCAGAGCTTTTCCCCTCCTGCTAGTGACCTTCTACACCAAACAAATCCAATCCAAGTGTCACATTAAACAAAAACACTGTACTAATTCAAGAGGTCTAAATCCTTGGTATGAAGTTAAGGTCAAACATCCAGCAGAGATAGCCAGTGTTATCCAAACATGACATTTAGTGGCAGATGACCTCCTGAGGTGAAGGCAGGGGGCGGAGTGTATTGGAGATGCACAGTGCTATGAGGATTAGCACCAGGCTGTATAAAAGGTTTTCTGGGTTTAAAGCACCATCTTCCAAAAGGCTACATGGGGAGAGTGAGACCTCAGGGCTCTAAAGAATATACTAGCTAATAAGAAAACTCATTAGGAAACGACTGTGCCAACGTTAAGGTCTGATTGACCAAATAGCAGGGGACTAAACGTGCTCTTTTCCCCTTGTCTCTCTGAATACCATCTTAGCATTCCCAGGTCGTGTATATTTGACCAGATAAAATGATGAATTGTTAATAGCAGTAGTGGAAAAAGCCATTGCGTACTCCTCGCTCTATGACTCTCTTCAATCCCTCTCTCCTTCTACTCTAGGATAAGATCATTCCCACCAGTGGCTCTAAGGGCACTGTGTTCTAGCCGCTAGCATCACAAACGAGATGAACTTACCGAACAAATCTGCAAATGGATCTCTGTTGCCAAAGAATTCCCTGAAAACATCCTCAGGATTACGGAATGTGAAGCCGTTGGCACCAAAGTGACCATTGTGATACTGGCCTCCTCCTGCAAAATTACAAATAAATCTGTCAAAAAATATCATGGTTGCCAAGCTGTTTGTACTTAATCTGAATTATTCAAAGCTTCTATGATGGTAGTGTAGCCCTAGAAAGACTACTGGTGGCTAAAGTAATGGGTCAGTTACCACCCTGCATCAATTTAAATTAGGTGTCTAACTGCAGGATTCCTACATTTTCCATTTCAAAATTGAACACTTAATTTCTTGATTGGATTTGAAGATTTTGGTCAGTGTTAAATATGATATATGCAAATGTAACTAAACCATTATGTTCTGTATCTGAAGATTATTCTTTATAACATACTATATCACAATAGTGGTTCTACAACTACAGTGAATGTGTATTCATATGCGTATTGTGACGTATTGTGAACACGTTTTCTCCCTACTTTTTCAGACTTTTTGTCCAATTCCCAAACTTTTCAAAACCTGGAAATTGTCAAATAAATGTTCCACATTTTCCCCAGACTTTCCAGACCTGTGTAGTAACCCAGTAACTGGTGATTTCCAAAGACCAGCAGGTCTGAACAGATGCAAGCTCTCAGCTAGGTAATTTCAATGGTGCTGAAATTTAGGCATTTCTTTATGTGTGCATTAACTATTTGAGATCTTAACAATCATCTCCACGGCACGGACATAAAATCTCTAGCTATTTTGCAAATCATCCCCTTACCTCTCCCGCCTCGTGAAAGGCCTTCCTTGCCGTATCGATCATAAACACCCCTCTTGCTTTCTAGGGTGAAAAGAGGAGGGCGTTGAGATAATTACAACAATGTTTCTATACCACATTTAACAGATATATGTTCATTTCTAATGCTGCCTGCGGGCTTGAATGCTGTGAACATCTGAAAGCTGCTGCAACAGTGAAAGGGCATAGGTCAGTGTCTTCATTCACATTTCATCACGGGCCAAACCGATAACCCTCTAAGACATCAGGCAACAGAAACGACAACCAAACCCAATGCACAAGGAGTTTGTACAAGAAGACTTATAAATACAGCCAATGTTCAATTTCCCACAATCCTGACATTGTACACTTTGAAGACTAACAATTATCGCCCTGTTTCTTGCTACTGTTGCTGGGAGAGTGGTACATAAGACGTTACAGCCCTCTGTTGTGCAAAATTCCATAACATTCTTTGACTTTTCAACTCTGCACCCATATCTAGAGCATCATTCTGGTAATTACATCCACTCAAGCAGCAGAAACATGTCTGACCTGTTGTTTCGGATGCTTCATGCGTGATAAATCCCCATGTAAAACAGACAACGAAGTGTAACCTTTCTTAACAACAGAGATGACAACAGACAAAAGTAACTTCCTATTTTTAATAAAAGCCAAGTCTGCAATAAGACAAACAAATTCATCACACAAATAAATTAAGTACATAGACGAAGCAAAATCACAGTATCTCTCTCTCTCTCTCGCTTACCATCGGAGAGCACCTCATACGCCTCTGACAGCTCTTTGAACCTTTTCTCTGCGTCCTCCTTGTTGTCTGGGTTCTTGTCTGGATGCCACTTCAATGCCAGTTTTCTGTACCTGAGACAAAAATAATAGACACAAAATACACCTGTAGACAGTAATACAGAGAAACAAACGCATACTGATAGGCTAAATATGCCCAGATATGCCATATAGTTATGCCTAGGACAAATGTCTTATTATTATTTATTAAGATAGTCTATCAGTTCTTAATGCAGACAGGTGGGGGGTGGAAAACTACTTAGTGTGTATGTATGTATAACAGAAACATTAAGCCACATGCAAGTTTATTTTTAGGGTGGCAACCATGACTACGCCAAACACACAGAAACCCCCCCACACACACACAGTCACAGTCACAGTCCTTCTCCCCTCCCAAGCAGAAATAACAAAGACAGCCTCCATTGACGTGCAGCATAGGCCAGCACAGCGGCTTGTGCTGCATCAGCTGTTTCTTCCTAAGCCCAACAGCAGCAGCAGCGGACTGAAAGTCAGCCAAAAGACTGCACATAATCCAGGGATTGACTCCCTTATGGATCTATGGTGAATAGTATTTGTAGTTGAAGGCTTTGTTGGAATCTATGACATTATCTAGCTGTCTAAAGGCCTAGTCAATGGTGAAATGGTCAATAGGCCAGAATAAGGCTAACAGTGTAGCGTGTCTCATAATCTCTGGAAAATAATAGTCTTTGTAGTCGTGTTGTAAAATAGTAAAAGTGATAACATCTATTATCGTTGCCATCATTGCCAATGCTCTTTGAATATCGTATGTTCCGTTTTGTTTCTGAGACCACCCATCACACTTCATCAACACGAAACATCCGTCAGAGATCAGGGGCATCATAGGCTGAAGAGATCACAGATTAATGGATGCCAGTCAAGATAACATTTGGATTTGGCAGCCTGCTACTTCAACAATTGTTATCAATGGGCCGAGTGCATAAAGATGGCAGGCTCTCAACATTTGCCTTCTTTCTACCTTGGATGCTTTGTGAATTTCCCCCTCGGATACTTACACTGTTAGATATAATCAATCTGTGATGTTCAATGCATTCCTGTCTCGTCTACTTTTACTTTAGTTTCCTACGTTACCTGGAATGACTTTTGACAACCCCCAGAGAACGTGCCTGAACTCGTTGCTTTCAATCAAAGGTGGGTGTATGGGCATATAAATATAGCTAGCTAGCCGACTAGTTCATAAACTTTGGGGCGTGTCTACGATCACGGCTACCGCCGGTGGAGAAATTGGTATGTCTACCTCCTCTATGATGGATTTCTCCATGTTGTTGAACGTCAAATGCAAAATGGTGCATCTAGAAAGAAGACTGTGGCTGGATTTTTCCTTAAAGCATATGAGCCACTGCATATGAACAAAAGAGCAAACAAGATGACGTTTTTTTGGGTGGAGTACTAGAGGTGGGATTAATCAATTTCACCTTTGAATGAAGTTCAGCCAAACCCCAAACTAGCATACTTCACATTCCACAAGCTCTGGAGCTCAAAACCTTTATTCTAAGCAGGAGTGTGTTTCTGTCCCTAATATTTGAACAGACAACCTCTGAGAAAACAATGCAATTCACATGACGCTTGTCACTTGTCAAAAAGACAGCTTGTCAGGGAGAAACCAGTGAGGAGGTGTAAGTAACTGGAGCAGGCCTGTTCAGTGGTTGAGTGCAATTAGCGAGGGAGTGCAGGGGAAGGTATTTGACAGCAGCAAGGTTACAGGGAGAAGAGTGGAAAATGTCTGCATTGCAGTCTCTCTCCTCACTCTCTCTGTGTCCATTTACACTGCTAGAGGAGGTTATAATTAACCTTTTACATCCTTCTGAGTGGCCCATGTTTCTAACGACAACAGCGGGGTAAAAATAGTGAAGAACACTCAGGGGCACTTACGCTTTTTTGATGTCCTCTTGCGATGCATTTCTCTGGACTCCTAAAATCTGGTAGTATTCCTGCATGGCTCTGTCTGTGTTTGTTGGTTTTATCTTGCGTGACGGTCCACTGCGCGATCTCTGTGGAGAGTTAAGTTTTGTTAAGGCATGTTAGCTGGACAGATAAAGCCCAACAAACTTTGGCTGAGGGTAGCCATGTGTGACGGGTGAGAAACCTCCCCTCCAGGCCAGAGGGGGAAACTTGGAAAGGGGAGGGGGCGATTCCACATGGTGGCAATACCAAATCATGTAATCAACTGCACTGAAATAGAGTCGAGTGGAGGAGAACAGCTAAGCTAACGCTAGCCCAGCAAAATTAAATAATGACTGGATGGCTAGCCTGAGGCTATAAGAGTGGAAATGTGACTCGTGTTTTGCGTTTGAATTTTGGAGATACTGTATATTATATAGTCCTTGAAGCAGTTTTTAAAACATGATCTAATGCTTCAGTCATGAAGTCATGAAAACAAGACAGAACAAGTCTGATGAAAAAGCATGAAGAGAGTCCCTCTGACTGTAATCCCCAATCAAAATTCATAAGGTACAAATTAAGTTAGTGTAATTGTACTAAATATAACACAGATTCCACTTCCACAGATCTTACGCCATTACAGTTCCAACCCTAACAGAAACAGAACAATAGAGAAGAGGAATGATAGAGATGTTTAAAGATAAACCCACCCCAGTGTTTACCATGGCATTTTTACTTTTAAAGACCTTAAAAACAACTTACACAAGAATCTCCATGGTCTTAAATATAGCTTATAACTCCTAACACCGGCCAAAGTTGATAAAAGAACTCCAAAGGTAGGTTAAATTTAGTAGAACATGATTCCACTCCACACCTCGACCTTACCAAATAACCCAACAACACAATAGTCAAATAGGCAAATGATCCATAGGCAGGTGGGCCATCAAAAACAATCAAGAAAAATGCCTTACAAGTCCATCATTAAGTAGGGAGTTGGGATATCTTACTAAAAAGGATTTAAAAAACCAGTCAGCAGTACACCCACGGCGTGTCCAGTTGTGTTCTGTTTGTTTGCTATTTATAACGTGGCCTTTGCAGTTAGTGTGTGTTTGTGTGTTATGAGCATCCTTCTGGCAGCCTTCTTTGGCATCTCTGTCAGAGGCCAGAGTCAGGCAGTAAGTCTGAATCTCCCTTTGACACTTAAAATCTCGCTAACCCTCCGTCATATTGTAATTTCTTCTCTCTCCCAATCCTAATATGGATAATACTAATCTAGATATGAAGAGATGTGACCCAGAATTCTCTTTAATTTCCATCTCAATGTCCTTACTCATCATATTATTAAATGCATCTTCCTTTATCTCCCCACACTCAGCCATTACTGACCCACTCACCCGTCACCAGCCCCCTGCAGCAGTTGGGATTTAATGGATGCTAGCGTCTACTTGAATTGTGTTTACTGGTGGTTCTGTGCAATGTGATCACATAGTTGACCCAGAACTGCTGGATTCCTAATCTGCTCCGTGTGAAACGTGCCTCAGTGTGAGCAACAAATGTGGGTCAATCAGTCCCACAATTCCACAGTGCAGGGTTGTAACCTTAACAGTTCATAAAAAGCAGCACTCAATTATTCATGCGACATGTCACTCTGTCATTTTCCATTTTCCTGGCATGAGCACAGGTAAAAACTAACTCTGACAGGGCTCGAAATTGATGTATTTAAATTTTTGGGGGAACATGTAAAACCTCTGGACATTGTAAACTGTAAAGTCCATGAACTAAAAAAAAGCCAATTCATGAAGCTGTTTCACTTCTTGGAGATTGTATGGCTGCCTTCCTGGAACTGGGGAAATTCCCACCTTGTAGTGAAACTATGATGCTTGAGTGACGCATTTTTGATTAAAAATAACTTTTAAATTTATACTTTTCAAACAGCATCGATACCAGTTTTCAGGCTGGCTCCCTCCAGCTCGAGGGCAAATATCTGGATACACCACTCACAATAGCAACAAACCTAACATTCCACTAACAAGAACAGGCCGTTACCAGAACTCCCCCATCCCTTATCTTACCAGACTCATCAATAAACATACCCCATAGCCCATCACCCATTCCTTTCCCCATTCTGCATTGGATGTATGATGTATCTTGTGTATTATGTTCTCTTTTATGTATTTGTTGTTTAAAATTATTTTAAAATACTTTTGTGAATATATTATATGAGAATTTGTCTACTTATATGATGCATTTATGTATGTGAATTGGTGTGCGATTTCAGTCTGTGACTGCGAAGCACTAATAAACTACTACCTACTACTAAATAAGTAGCATGCGAGTATCGAAGTATCAATACCAGTTTTCGATACTTCGATACTCGCATAGGCAATTACAGTAATATAAGAAACAGATAAGGCGATAGAGACAGACGGATGGGGGCATGGTCATTGCCGATGTCCAGAGAACCAGGGGCCCCACGCAGCAGCAGCACCAGGGAAGGGACAACGACCAGAAACAACGGCCACAGGGGGACGGGCAGCACCCAAGTGGACACAAGAGCCAGGGCAGGATCCGGGGCTGCACCCACGTCACTCAAGCATCATAGTTTCACTACGAGGTGGGAAATTCCCCAGTTCCAAGAAGGCAGCCTTATAATCTCCAAGAAGTGAGGCAGCGTCATGAAGGGGCTTTATTTAGTTCATGGACTTTACAGTTTACAATGTCCAGAGGTTTTACAAGGTTTTTCCAACATGTTCCCAAAAAACTTCTTCAAAAGCAATTCAGAGCCATACTTTTACTTGTTAATATATGGTTGTTTGTCTCTTTTGGTAATTTCTCTTCTGATACACTGCGGTAGTGTGTATGTCATGTTAAATAAAAAGTATATTAATGTAACTGCTTTGGGGTCAGTTCTTAATG
>OMOT01008515.1:3992-22077 GCA_900312575.1 Acanthochaenus luetkenii
GTTTTTTTGTTTTTGATGATGACTCATGAGAGTGGAGTTTTTCTCACTTTCTCTTTCCCCATTTTTCCAGCCAATGTCCTCCCTCCCATAGAGTATACATCAATAATGCCTGTGTCAGTGTCTCATGAATATGCAAATGTATTTGTCTGGGGGAAAAACATAACTGTGTATCAAGTATAGAGGGAGAGGGAGAGGGAGAGGGAGAGGGAGGGCGATTCTCTCAAGCCGCTAGCCAGGAGCCAGAACCGCAGGCCAATCATGTATGTGGTTTGAATGCGAGCCTAGTTCAACACAGCTCCTCCAAATGCTTAATGAACATATTTCAGTAGGCCTTGCTGGTGGATATTAGAGGACATGTTTCAAGGCTAATATTTAGTATCCCCTGAATGTACGTTTCTACTCTGTTGATTATGTTTGCCTGTTGCATGGAAGCACATCTTCTAGTGTAAGACATACACCACTCCACACAGGCCTGGCAAGGACACCTTTCCCATTGTAATATGTGATAAAACAACTCTACTGCTCAAATAGATTTCTAGACTTATTCATCGAAACAATTCATTCGTTTATGGAGGTTTTCTCTGGCTGCTCCGGCCAGTAATTATTTCACATAATGGTATTTCTCTCATTCATTCACCCAGTAATGGTGATTATGCAGATTCACACAGAGCTCAGCCTACGTGAACGTTTTCTCCGAGATGCTGGTGTCCGGCTGAGGACCAGCTTAGTCAGTTTCCTGCTCGCGTCACCTCCCATCTGCAGCCGCAGAGCTGATGTGACACGGAGTGCCGGCTCCATATCTTGACATCTCCGTTTGACTTCCAGGGCCAGTCTGGACCCACGACTCACTCTCTCCCTTTAGCTCGGCGGTATATCAATTCCCACTTGCATGGATTTTGTTTATACGACGGGCCCTTCTCATTTTCCGCGCAGTGTACAGCAAGCACGTTTACTACCATTATTTACGAGTTGAGTTAGCCTCACGCCGTTGCGGGGCCCATGCGGCCGACCCTACACTCCACCAGTTAGTCAATAAAAAGTGATCCTCTACGGCTTTCATTGACCTCCAGCTAGGAGCGCTGGGTGCCATAGTTCTCTCACCTCCATGAGAAAAGACAGACGTTTTTGTTCTCAAACTAATTAATGCCCCAATTAGTGGCCTAGCTGGATTTGCCTCCCAGCTGTTTTTTCTCAGGGGGTTCGGTTTTTCATATTTGTGTGCATAATTGTGATTTATCTCTGCATTTGCCATAGAGAATTTCATTATGAGCTCAATTGAATGCCAGATTTATAGGTCCTGTGTGTGTGTGTGTGCATCTACATTTACATATGTGGAAGACCCACTGGTGCACACATGTATATCCCCACTGTTAACCATCCATATAGACAACAAGGGAAGGGAGGTGCACAGCTTAAATGTCACGCCTGTTAGTGCTACAGTAACCGATAACTATGGCAGAGGAGTGGAGGACTATGTGTTGCTTCAGTAATATACAGTAGATGGCAAAAGCTAATTTGCAAGATGTCAGCTCAGCAGCAACAACTTCAAATCATTTTAGACAATGTTCCTCTCTGTCTGTCTCAATGTGTGATTTGACACGAGTCTTACCTGTGTTTACCATTCTGTGATTGTGTACTCCTCGACTGAAGTAACGGCATCGATATTTGAGTTAAGTATACGGTATCAGTACTCTATGTCTTTATTTTATTTATGCATCATGTTGTCTCTTTGTTGTTCTACACGTGGACCTCAGGAAGAGTAGTGACTGCGTTTTGCGGAAGCCAATGGGCACCAAATATAACCTCATACTATCAAAAAGACCAAAGTCACACCTATGTTTGGTGTTTTGACGTGTGGAAATCCCAGTGCACACTACTACACTACACAAGCCTGTAGCTACAGCGCCCAACATCATGTCTGACCTCCAGTCAGTCTATGGGAAACTCCATAGAGACATTATATGGGTTTATATGACCAAGTTCAGTCTTTACCCTAATGTGCGCAACATGCATTTAAGCATATGGCAGAGATTTGTAATTTAATAAAATGCATCGTTCATTTATGCATTCATCATTTATTTTAATGCATTTATTTGTATTCAAAGTATTTGCTTCTGCTCAGAAATACATGTGTGTGTGATGTGTTGATGGTGGTGGTGGTGGTGGTGTGTGTGTGTGTGTGTGTGTGTGTGTCTGACTGCCTGCCTTTCAGGACTGGGAGTTCCCTCACTTCATGGGTGACCTGGAGATGAACCTCCCAGGAATGTCGACCACGCAGGTGAAGTTCAAGCTTCCCGTCTGCAAGCGGATCTTTAAAGACGAGTACCACATTCACATCACAGGTATGAGCAGACACAGGCAGAGCTGCTGCGTAGAGTAAGTATGGGGTCATCATCTAGTATGCCATAGACGCAACCTACTTTTTCCTCTGTTTATTTGGAGAAGAGTTTGACGGTTGCACCACAGCACCCATGTATAATACTTTTGTAGCTGAAGTGGCACACGGGTGTCATCAACCGCTGTGACCGTGCTTCCGGTTCCTCATATTCCCCAAGCACCTCTGTTGTGCGAGACACGTCTCCACCTCTCGCTGTCTATAAACATATTCTCAGCGAGGGAGTCTATTTAATACCGTCCTCTTTGGTTTCTCCATTTCGTTCCGCCGCATGCACACAGCCAGTCGCGACCATCAAGGGGAGGAAAAACGAATGTTCCTGTGGTAAATGTTAAGCTGTTCAAACGTTCACTGATTCGCACAAGGTTGTTAACCCTAATGCATTGCATATCCATTAAGCATTATGGAAATGGCTTCGGCGCGACGTGATTGGTTTAACTAAAAGCTTATTAGCAGCATATCTCAGGGAGAGGAAGGGAGTGGTGTCACGTATAGCCGTGGCGCCATCTGCCTTGCTATCAGTCAACCTGGGGAGATGGCTGTCTCATGGTAATGTAGTGATCTTGTTAGGAGATACTGTGTAGGAACTAGCACCTGCAAATTGCTCTCAATGCATGAGCCATACAAAGTGAGAGGAATTCCTGATGAATTAATGTGACAGGCCATCTGTCTGTCTGACTCAGCCCTCTTAAATCTCGTTTGGAGTGGGCTTGCATTGTATGTCTGTCTGCCTGTCTGTGTAATTGCCTATACAGTGTCTCTTCCTTGTCAAGGGCAGCCTAGTTTGATCTGTCACGTATCTCCATACAGGTAAGTGGTTCAACTACGGTATCATCTTCCTGGTGCTGATTTTGGACCTGAATATGTGGAAGAACCAGATCTTCTACAAGCCCTATGAGTACGGTCAGTATGTGGGGCCTGGTGAGAAGATCTACACAGTGGAGGAGCCAGACACGCTCAGGGACTTCAACCGCGGCACGCTCACCTATGAGTGGCGCTCCACCAACGTAGATCCCAGCACCAACCTGACTTATGTGGAACGGGACATGTTTCTCCATAGCCGCTACATAGGGACCAGCCTGGACATCAAGTGCCTGGCCTTCATCCCAAGCTTGGCGGCGTTTGTCCTCTTCGGGTTCTTTTTCTGGTTGCTTGGGCGTTTCCAGGACAGTGAGACCTTCCCGGAAAGTCAAGACAAGACCTACGAGAGGATCAAGAGGAAGTCGCCATCGGAGTACAGCAAGGAGATGGGCGCGACGCCAGAGGAGGTGCACCCAACCATGAGTGATACTCTGAAGCGAGCGGGAACACCCATGCTTCTCTCAGTAGACGGGCCACACTTTGGATCGACGCCCTCTACCAACTCAACCTCACTTATTTTTACAGAAACCCTGGAGACACATCCGAGTATTGTGATTGACAACACAGAACAGGGGGAACCAGCAGTCTCTTTTGATGTCCACAAACCCTCTCCGTGACCTTATGACCCTTGAGGCCATGAACTACTGTATATAACTGCAGAAATGTTGAAAACAAGGCCACATTGTGTAAAGACCTTGGAGGACTCGCCTTTTGCAGATATCAAGGTAGTTTATCATGTGCGTGAAGATCTTGAATGATTGTTTTTCTTCTGGTAAGATGGCAGTGGTGGAGCGAACTGTGACACCAGAACCCTCTAGTCAGGATAGATGTTGAACATGACTCAAGGGGGTTCAAGGGGAGGACAAATAAATGGTACATGGTCAGCCATGACGACCACTAAGCAAATCTTGATGGCTTCTGTTCTGTTGCATTTGTAAAAAATATATACTGTATATATTGTTTTTTTTAAAGGTCTCTAAAAAGGCACCAATTCCAATAACACACAGATCCTTTAAAACAGAATACAAACTCAGACTGCAACTTAATTGACATGGTGCTCGCTAGAGTTTGCATTTTCATAATAGCATTTTCTTACCGTAAACTATTTTGGTGCCTATATCAGAGTATTTCTACAGTCTTGACACCGTGGTCATGTGGATTTTATTCTATCACACCAGTATTACAGCTACAGTAGTGCCTTGATATTTAATATGTTCAGATACATATTCTGACAGTCTATACTACTATAGGCAGCAAAATGGAAGATGTCCTAGTTTGGTCTGCTATAATTAGGTGTGTATGCTTTTGTATCACATGGACAATGGTTACCTCATCAGATCCTCTTATTTGATCAGTTTAATTTATTCTTTTGTGATGTCTCCCTTGTTCCTTTTTCATGTGTATCATTCTTGTTGAAAAGACATGATTATGAATATCAATGTACGCTGATGACCTATTCATTTCCCCACTCATAATATCAGTTTGAAAGATAATAAATGTAATCAGCTGAGATTAAATAGCAAACCAACAAGTCATCTCATGATTGCTTATGTGGCTCGTGCCCCTGGTTTGAATACCAATGAGGTCAGAAAGGTGAATTCGCCCTTGGCATAAACTTACCGTTGATGTGAAGGGGAGAGTTGTGCACCAAAGCTCCTTTTCTCTATGTCCAGAAAAAACATAAACGTTTATTTATTTATTTTTTACAGTGGCTCTAAAAAAGCATTTACTGCCTTTTTGCATATTTTCTTGTGCTACAAATTTAGCTCAAAATACATGTATTCTGTGCATTATGTTCTGTATATATATATATATATATATATATAATGATGTAGGAATGATAGTTGAAACCACTTTGAAACAGCAGGAACTGGAATCAAATGCCATCCGTAAGTGACAGTATTCACCACTGTGCTGCAGTATTCTTAACACCATAAAACCCATTAAAATATGAGATAACACTTCTAGCAAGACGGGTAACATCAAGGAATTTAGAAAAGATAATATATTCAGAATGTCTTACCATTACCTAAAGATGAAAAATGAATAATATATATATTCATACATACTTTACCCCCAGTGAGTAAGTGGGTGAATATTAAATAGATTTTACACATTTTATACTTTCATGTACATTTTATGAATTTCCACTTCCGAATAATGTTACTTTTAACAAATTTTGTAGCATAAGAAAATTCAAGGGGGCTGAATACTTTATAGCCACAATGTAATGTTATTGTGAGCTGCCACACTCTACATTATACAGTTTTTCTCAATTGATTATACATTTTTCTGCAAAAGAAGGTTCATGCTCTCAAAACAGCCATCGGAACAGACTCTCATTTTGCAGTGCCGATTTCTATTCAGATAACATCTTTATAGAAACCAAAAACGTACATAAAACTACACACATTGTCTGTTGATAATATATGCAGGCACTGTATATCCACACAGGAACACTAATGATACAAATTTCCACAATCCTTTTTTTCCCATAATCCAACATTTTATGGAATTGTATCCATAATGTGTTGCTGAAATGTTTTCCTTTACAGTAAGCAAAATGTCTGTTCCTCACAATGTTGGAAACACTATAATATTTCACACATGTAATAGATTTGTCAATTTTGGTAAAGTCATACCTGGTTTTTACATGTTTTGTCTATTTGTGAAACATTAAGGAAGTAGAAGTATTGATGAACATATTAAATCACGATTTGCTTAAAAATAAACCACAAACAAGTTTACTGTTCTTACCAATGACTTTATTCCTCATCAACTCTTTCTTTTATTTATGGTATATGTCGTTTTGTGATTTGTGCGAAAACAATGAAACGGTATTATTCGAGTGTTAGTGAAAGGTACTATTAGTTTAGACTGCTGTGTGAACTATTTTGACAGCATCAACGTTTGGAGAGTTTTATGTGTAGTGTTTGGAAAAAGTATACATGTACTTTTGTATTTTGTGTGAACATTTAGTTAGTTAGGGTTTAGATGGCTGTGTTAACGGTTTTGGGAGCATGAAATGTGTCAAAACAATTGAGAAAAACTCTAATATACTCTAATGATAATGTCTTGGAAAATTATTCCCCCAATACATTTGGAAAATAACTGCAACGTTAGTGTGTGTGTATGTGTTTGTGAGAGTGTGGCTGTGTGTGCGCATTGTGTGAAAGAGATGCGTGCATTTGTGTTTGCTTATGTGTGTAAAGGATGTTTTATACTGTATAGTGTGTGTGTGTGTGCTTATGTGTGTAAAGGATGTTTTATACTGTATAGTGTGTGTGCTTATGTGTGTAAAGGATGTTTTATACTGTATAGTGTGTGTGTGTTTGCTTGCATTTGAACCTTGTTATGTGTGTAGGTCTTTGCAACTACACTGATTGTTTGTCAGAGGGGCCATTCTGTGAAGAGGTCGATTTACTTAGCATAATTGCTGTACAATTCTTGGTTCTGTAATCACCCTTTTATACATTACAGGTCCAAGAAGTCATTACCGCTTAACGTTTTTTGTTTTTGGAGATAACAACAGCTGTGCATGAAGGCAACCCTTTGGTAAATGGGCGAATGTTTCACCAAAGGGCAGAACCTCTTTGAACTACATGTTTTTAATGTATTGTGTGCGGGTTGAAAATGAATGTTTACCCTATGCGGTTCATGTTGTTTTACATCGTATTGTGTTGCATAACTGACAGACACTTTGCATTAGTTTCTGTGTGTTTGTGGGGTTTTTTTTAAAGCAAAGGATAACTCTTTTCAATGTTTGCTCAGTGTACTGTACGTCTGTTGAATCTTGTGTTATAAATGTGCAATAAATCAATACATTTGTTGTATACAGAACTACTAATTGGTTTGCTGATCTTGTGTAATTCCCAGTGAGAAAAGTTAGTCTAGTTTACATTTTTCTATATGCTAGGGATACGGTTGCCAAGCAACAGCACAGGTCAACCTCTTGCAGCTGCTGGCCCAATTAATATGGCCGATATGAGATAATGATACTATCTTCACAAGGACACTTGAATATGTCGCCTGTGTACACCAGGCTCAGATTAGAATGTCTGTCGCTAGGGGCCTGTCTCTCGTTTGATTTATGTCAGTGATAAACAATTTGAATATAATAATAATGATGATAATAATAATAATACATTTTATTTGATTGGCGCCTTTCTGGACACCCAAGGTCACCTTACAGTAGACAACATGCAACATGTTAAAACATAATAACATGACAGGTTTTGCTATGTTGCCAAGGACCCTTTATTTTTAGAGCATAAAGTGCATCACACACTGTAGCTGTAGCCTAAACTAAAAAGGGTTAGCTCTGTAACATTACAAGGTTATTGTTAAAGTAATAAAATGTGACGACTTACCAACTGTACTATAAAGCGATTAAACCCAAATCGGTCCAACAATCCATCAGTAGCCTCCCGGCTTGCAGCAGGGAGGCGGAGATGGAGCGAGACGCTTAGCTAGTCGGTTTATGCGGAAGTTAGCCCAATGGTACACATAAAAATGGCCACCGCTCCGACCATCCTGGAACGTTGATTTGAATGGGAAAGACCGTTCTATCCATTTCAAATTCTATGGGCCAAAGCCATCTAGCATCACTCTGGGGCTAGGTAGGGTATCGATTCCCCCGTGCCACGCATTTACCTGTCAGTGTGTGTGTTTGTGTGAGTGAGTGAGTGAGGGCGTGTGTGTGTGTGTGTGTGTGTGTGTGTGAGAGAGAGGGAGAGAGAGAGAGAGAGATGCATTTATTATTAGGCCTGTAAGAGCGCCTGCATTGGGTGCCGACTTCTGCAGTCTTGCTTTTGCTTATTGATCATTAATATAGGGGATTATTTAATTATTGTGGAAGCCCTGTATAATGCACCTGTTGGTGCCGAGTAATCTGAATTTCAGCGTCATATTTACATTAACATAAATATGCATATCCTTCTTGTATTCTTTCCGTGTAATCCCTCCACTTCATTCTGTTCTAACGGATTTGTGTGTGTGTGTATTATTTAATTATGAAAGCCTGTATGTGTGAGTCTGCAGCACGGAGGATTATTTTGACGAGGGCTGTCTCAAGGAGGCGATTATTGTCACGGTGAAGTTGGAGTTATTGGGCTGCTACCACACGCGCTAGAACTTTGGAAAGAAATGGAAGATTTTAAATGGGGCGAAAATTATTGAAATGATTGTGATCCGTCCCAGGCTTTTTGAGTATTGGTGTGATAGCATCCATTTTGAGGGGAACAGAGCCGTACACCAGGGATTATCCAGGTTATCAGTGGGGAGAAAGCAGGGAGAGCAGCTTTGACCAGAATGGTTGGCAACGGGTCCAGTTTGCTTCTCTCATTATTGATCATGTTTGAGTAGTGGGAGCTTCTGGCTGCTGAGAGGGCGTTTGAGTGAGGTGTTCAGAGTATGCCTGGGAGTGAACTGTGAAGCCAATGGCTCAAGGCGACGTCCTGCGGTTTTTAATAGGCGGACTTTAGGGGTGAACCAGGGGCCAGAGTGTGAAAATGTAACAGTGCATCCAGGGTGGAAGACAGACAGGTGTTGTAGTGAATAACTAGGTAATCAATAGTTTTGTGAGTGCTGAGGGAAGGGCAGGTGCTGATCGGGGAAGTGAGGTCATTATTTCTTATGTGTTTTATGTTTCAGAATGTGACCTCAAACAGAAGATGAGAGAACAGAGGATGTCAAGGTTATTGTCAGTGGTGAATTCAGAAATGAACGGGCCTTTATACTGAGGGGGCGGACATTGAAGGGAGCCAATCGGAGTGCAGGAACGATGCGTTTCATTGCTGCGGTAACCGGACGTTAAAACTGTTCTGTCAATACCGCGGAAAATCCTGTCGGTAGTGTGAGGGGGCGAGTTGCTGACCAAAAAGAGGGAATGTTGCTGGATTTACTGTAAGAAATGTTTGTTGGATCCAAAATCCGGCGATTAGCGGTTAGAGAGACTGTCCCGTAATCACAATGCCATGGGTTTGATCTCTGCAACAGCCAGTGTCCAAAACACTGAACCCCTATCTGGTCACCCACTATAAAGAGCATCAGCTAAATGTCTTAAATGTAAATGTCAAATGTGAATATCTACCATTTGAAAACTGATCAGCTACATGAACACCTGAGCTCATGTTGTGGCACGTTGTTGATGTGGGAAAATACTGTATATCTCATCGCCAGAGAGTATTAGGTGTTCGACTGAAGCCTCTTCCCAGTCTGCCACTGGGCTGAGAAATGAGATATTGATTTTTGGAGGACCATGCAGTAATTGAAAGAACACGTCAAAGCTTGAGTTTCAATAATGTTTGGGGTGTTGGAGCCCCACATTGTGTTACTAGCGTATTGACGACTCCCTAAATGCAGTGGGTGCGTTTGTGTTGGTTGCATTTGGGATCAATTACATTCTCACTTTGAATCACTTTTTTTTTTTTACACGTTTCTTTTTCCATGTCATCGGGTTCAACCTTTCCAGACGCATTGTGAAACATTTCACCTTCTATGTACGTGAGATCTTCTACCACCAAATCAGAAATGACGGACGACTGAATCAAATAAATGTGATAATATCCCACTGCTAGTGTTGTATTTACAGCTGAATATAAATCAGAAAACTCCCCCAAAGGAGGCAAGCCACAGCTACAGATCAACTGGGATCTGTCTTTGAGCTATCTTCCAATTAGATCGGTGTAACATGTCCCGACATGGCCCATCACTCTGCGCTGACAGCTCTGTGACCCTGAGAGACCCTGTGGAAATGTATCAGGGCAGTCTGTCCCAGCCAGATAGCAGGTCTCCCTCAGTCCCTAGACCGAGCCAGAGATGGTTTCCGTCCCCGCTGGTCACATGGGAAACGGGATTCATCACTAATTCCTACAGCAGGTTTCTGATACCGTACAGAGGAACAGGCGGCTCGGGCAAATCCCTCCGCACATCCAACAACTCGCTTGGAAGACCGACTCCCCAGACAAGGTTTTGTGATAATAAGTTCTGCCTTCCTATTCCTCTGTGGGGAAAGGGGGTCGGTTTTAATTCTGATTGTTCCAATCAAGTGCAGGAGCCCTGGTTAGTGTAGTGGTGAATATGTGATAACTACTGCTGAGGTGCAGCTTCTCCAGTTGACTAAACAGCCAGTGATCTGGTGCATGACACTTGCAGGGGAGAATCCAATATTGGTGAATGTAGATGGAGTGGCTTTGTAGAAACATTATATAATAATAATAAATATATATACAATATATACCTGCCAATCAAGGGTTTCCTGAAACTGCACTTGGTCATATACAATTTATTCTCCTGTACATATAAATGGTAAGCGGTGGACTTACGAGTCAGCACTCTTTTAGATTTACATATATTAACAAATTGACTTAAGCTTCAGCCTCTGCTCTCTTTGACATACAGAAAATATGAAGTTATAATAATAAGTGCCTTGCAGAGATCCCTTGAATATCGGAGTGAATTTGCTGACCAATTGGAGCGATTTGAAAAATGGAAGGTCACTCCTGAACGTGACGTAAAAAACCCGAACATATTACATTCTGACACATTTTAATCAATCTAAGTAAAACTGATGTTTCTCCGCCAATCACAATAATATGTGTGGTCATTAACAATGAATATGGGACAGGCAGTAAAGTGGACTCCCCGTGGTTTCAGGCATCTGTTGCCAAGGGTTAAACACTGCCATAGAAAATTGGACATTTAGGAGCCAGCTGGAGGACCACTCTGCCCCGCTGTGCCACCGCTACTCAGGTGCCCACTGGCTCCATGCCATCACCGGCCAGAAGCCACTGGACCAAAGCAGGCCAGATGGTGCCCTTGCCAACCCTCTAGCAGCCGCTGCGACCTGCTCTCTCGTTCGAGTCAGGCATGAGTTCAGTCATGATAACCTGAGGTAAAAGTTTTTAGGGAGAGATAGATGCAGAATAAGCTCTAGTGAGAGGGGAGTGTGGTGGAATATAAATGGGCTCCATTATGTTGTGTGTTTGTTAATGTAAGCAGCTGCGAGGTAGAGCCAGGGAAGAGAGACGGGTCCACAGGGGAATAAAGCCTAACTCATTTCTCCATGGCTGTGAACTGATAGTGAGTATGATAATTACATTAGGAGCTATCTAAGCTCTCTACTATGGTACAAGTATTACTATTTACCTCTAGAGGCTATAGGACAAAATAGGGCGGAGTGGAATCTGGGTGGCCCAACTGGGACAGCCTTTGCTGACACTGCCAGACTCGGCGTCTTCCTTTAAAACACTTTTGTCAACGTATTCTTATCAGTCTACTCTCTTGTATTTGTATTTCATTCATTTATTTTTATGTAAACTTGTGTTTATCTGACATTTTATTTGATTCGTTTTGTGTGACTATGTTTTATCTTCTCATTGCTTTTATCATCTTTTGTTTGTTGTGAAGCACTTTGTAACATGTGTTTGAAAAGTGCTATGTAAATAAAGTATTACTTTCTTACTTATTTTGCATCTAAATATTAAAACGTGTCATGATTTGGGATTTGTGAAACCCACAATATAAATTTTAATATCAGCCGATTAGAGTAGTTAAAGGCAAAACCTCTAATCTTAGTAGGTGCCAACAAATATGGATAATCCTCACGATAAACTGCAGTTTTAAACTAGAAACAAACTACTACATACTGTTTAAAGCATCACCTGTAGCCTATTAACATTTAGTCAATCTATCAATCCACGCAAGGTGTAAAAGATGTTTCCTGACTTCCATGTCTGTGTAACCATTCGCTAGTTTATCGAGCACATATTAATCACATACATACTGTATACCCAGTGTGGTCAGAAAGGCTGTATCCTGCAGTCGTGCTCATCGATTCTTTCGTTCATCGTTTCATCTCTGTAATTGTAGTGTCTTGTACCCAAGAACACACCTGTGTACATGCCTGTGTTGATAACACGAGAGAGGTCAGATGTGATGAGTATGACGAGTGGACTGATAATAGGCGTGTTAGTGTTAGAGCTGATCTCAACACGCTATCAACACTGTCATTGCATGACCTCACTGTCACCTCCTTCCTCACGATCCACAGATTGGTGTTTGAAGAAAGAAGGAGAACGATTGAAAATATATAGTATACTATATCAACCATGTGACATGATGATTGCACAAAACTAAAAGAAAATGTTACTTTTGAAAGGATAGTCCTTTGTTAGGATAAGCTGGATCCTCCATATTTCACATTTTAAGCATTTGGGAAATGAACTTTCCACATATAGAGAGAGGAGAGCTTTGAGAATATGTAGATGAGATGTTTCATTGTTTAAGTCTAAGTGGTCAAAAGGTGGTAAATGTGGCGTGTTTTACTCAGGACCAAATATAAAGACACCTTGTTGATGTGAGGTGCCCACACCCTTAACCAAATATGCAGACACGTACATAACCAATGAAAGGTGTGCTCAGTCTGCAGGCATAATGAATATGGATACATAACACTGCAGTACCAAACCCAAAGACAGGCTCCACCACGTATGAAATGTAAATGGAAACACTTTATTTCACCGTTACACAATAACAAGCTTGGAAATAAATGACCAAAAAAAGAGAGTTGGAACAAAATTCTACAAAGCACCACATAACACAGACGACTCTCGTAAATGTGGCAACGGAAACTTACGCTAACCGCCTTTCTCTATCTAGGGTATCATCATTGGGAGTTTATAAATCAGCAAGAAATGTTTGGACATCGAGTACAGTCATGCCAGTTACAGTAATATCTTACAGATCCATGTAGCGATGATTTGGAGTGGGGGACGGTGATCCTTACAGGTTCACTCTGATTGGCGTGGCTGAACAAAAGAGTGGGATTGTGGAAGCTGTAGTCCATCGGTTTGGTGTGATGTATGTTCGCATTTGGTATAAAGAGGAGTTGAGGAGGCAGACGTGGGTCAAAGTGACGCTTAGTGCTTGTTTTCATCTGCTTGGGGTAACAGATGGGTGGGGTTCACCACACAGATCATACAATGAGAGCTAGAAACTTTAGATAATCGTAAGAAAGTACGTGACAGTCAATTTGGTGATTGGCAACAGGACACTATTTGAATTGTCCTCATCAGCACCAACTATACATCTGGAACTCGCAGCAGGCTAAAACGAATGCACAATACTATTTGACCCAGGTCTGTGAGGAGGAGTGAAGAGACGTAGGATGGTGTTATTTTTTACACGGAGAACACTGTACAGGTGCCTTCAGATCTGCCGGGACTAAAGGCACATGGGGTCCACTGAGCAACAGATGTGTCCATTCTAGAAATGAGAGGAAGAAAAGAAAGAAAGAAACGTGTGAGTGCAGTATCATCTTTAACCTCAGGCAAACTCTTCTGAGGCTCCTCGGATAACATTTTAAGGCGGTGGTGCAGAATACAGACAGTTTGACATTTAGAATTCCATCCGATGTCATTTTGGCACCAACAGGCAATGATATTCTACTGAGAATGCAAATGTTAATGGTCACAGAGTCATTTTGCTTTTAACTTGGTGGACTATAAACACTCGGGGGAAGAGCATGTGCTAGCTATTCACTAACCGTGCATAATGAGTGGGAAGCCTGACTTATAGCACTGGTCAAAAAAAGAAGGCCTCTTCATGCCTGTCGTGTTCATGCATATGATAATTATATGTAAATATCTTTCTTTTGCCCAAATAATAATAATCATTATTATTGGAGGCGAGGTCATGCAAATTGAGATTGCGCCCAATTCACTGACACTTTGCAATGCAGAATGGCAGCTATAATTTCTGCAAGACACGGACATTGTTGTCAGTAGGTCAGCCAAGAGACTCAGACCAGATCAAAGAAGGCTCCAATTATAAAGGGCACTTTACAATGTGCAAAGGTGCCAGCCTAGGTGGATCAGTCTTCAAGCTGAAACACGCAATTTGCACTTGCAATTGGTAATGAAGGGCGCTATTTGCTTGTGCAGTGTCCCTTTTTGAGGGATTGTTTTGCGCCACAGCTTGATTTGCATAAACGTCTCAGTGAATAAGATGAAAACTCTTTTACACTCTTGGCTCAATCCAAAACAAGGAGCGCAGCTTTCTCCAGTGTAACGGCGAATGTATTAAGACCACTTATGCAAATCAAGTTATTTTAAATTTTCCATTTAGAATACCGGCGGCGCAATATAAGTATGGAGTGCACGTCTACCAGGTGAAACATGCATGGCAAGCCTTTTTAACACTGCACAGGTCAGAGAGCAGATTCCCCTGTAGCTGAGCCAGAGGCGAGATGAAGGGCTGCAGACTCCTCTTGGTCTGAAGTTCCAGTTCATTTTATTTTATTTTATCGAGCAGTGATCAAATAATATCAACATTATTCGTATTAATAGTAATAAATATAACCTCATCCTCTACCATTGCCACTCTTCAACATAGGCTACAGACTAATTTGGACAAACTAGGGACGCAAATTTAAAGGAATTTCCTCAATCGATAGTTGTTAACCTTAACGAACAATCATTGATTAATTGATAACATAGAAGCTAAATATAGCTTGTGATATACAGAATACAGATGCATGTTGTGTTCCTCAATCAAAGATTTATTCAAACATTTGAGAAACGGACCAAACTAGAATATATAAATTTGGCACCTTCGCATGGAGACCTTAAATCATGATTACATTTCACACAAAAACGCCCGTCGATACAATTACAACAAGACCGCAGATTGTTCAGTTAATTGAATTCTTATTAGCAATTAATTGATAGTCGATTAATGGCATCCCTAGGTCAAACACGCTGAAAGTCTCCTGACAGGTGTCTTTTCCACTCGCAAAATACTTACAGGTTAGTAAATCAGAGTCTGCACTTTTTACACATGCAACTGCATTAACGCCACAACTAACACTGACTGAACCTCAGTGTATTGATTCTATGACCTACAAAGCAGAAAGGCTTCGTGTCTGCCACTGAACTAGGGGAACTGGAATTTGGCATTTCTACGATGCCGCAGGGGTCGGCGCCTTACCTTGCACTGGCACAGGGTGCACTCGGTGCCGTGTTTAACCCAGGACGAGCCACTGAAGCGCGGGATGCTGTGCTCATCCGTGCACGTCTTTGTGATATCGTTGCGGATGGTGTCGGCTTGGCAGGGGTCGGTGACACAGCGGGCACAGCACTCGCCGTCCGGCACTACCGTAAACTCACAGTCCACAGGTGGGCAGGAGAGAGGCCAGCAGTCCACCTGCCCCTGCTGTAAAGGTGGAGGGAGGCAGGGAGGGAGAGAGAGAGATAGGCACAGAGATAGATAGACACACAGACAGACAGAGAGAGAGAGAGAGAGAGACAGACAGAGAGAGAGAGAGAGAGAGAGACATTGAGTGTCACATCAAAACAACAATATGGCGTCCCTGCAAATGCACCGTTTCATTTTCCGTTCCTAACACAGTTATTCAATACACATATTTCTCCTGACGCTGTGCATTTGCATGCTAGAGGGATTGTCTCATCGCCACTTGATGAGAAAAAAGTTGCTGGGGTACCTGGGAAATATAGATGAGTAGAGCGTCCTTCCACCCCAGTCAGCACAATTCTTTCCAACTGTAAATGTTCCAGCTTCTTAATTGACTTGTTATAGTCCCTCTCTCTCATTGTTGTTCCCATATTAATCTCACAGCAACCGTTCAGCAGAGAAAGCCTTATTGGATTGTTCTTGCTGCCATTTTCAATTGGCCAGAGAAAACAGGTAATATATTTTGACCAAATGTATAGATCCTGGCTAGGCTACACCATCCTGCCTGACCCGCCTCTGCTTACATTTTCATCCTTGAGCTTCTCTGCCTCGTACCTCCGTGGGAAATGAAATGTGAGCTTGGGCACACACACACACACACTATATGTGCGTAGGGTACACGCCAAAGTTCTACGTGTAAACGTGTACAAGAAAAAAAAACAAACCCCCATCCCTAGTGCGTACACACAAGCAGACACACACACACACAAGCAGACACACACACACACACACAACCTTACAAGAGCAATATGGCTTGATGCAAGTCTCCCACCGGGGATATTTAATATCACTGGAAATCGTCTGGCTCAGCATTTCAGAGATGTTGGAGTAAATTAGGCAGGCTATAAAATGCAGGTTCATGCGGCGCTAATGCCCACTCCCAGCCTTTGTGTGGTGCGTAAACATTTGAGGTGGGAAATCCCCAGAGTGTCACTCTTTGCCCACAGCCAGAGGGGGGGATTGAATGTAGCCTCAGGTATTTGTTCCATGCTGCGATAAGGTGCAGATGTGCATCGCAAAAAGAGAATGTGATTTACAATACGATCAATCTAATCATGTTTATTTATATACCCCTTTTGTACACGCATGTCAAAAAAGGTCTTTACATAGCATCATACTACATACTACATCATCATCATATACATACATATCATATACTGCACACAAACACACTCACATCTATGGGCAATTTAGGGTCTTAGGGTTCACCTGACCTGCATGTCTTCGGACTCTGGGAGGAAGCCGGAGCAAACGCGGGGAGAACATGCAGACTTCACACACAAAGGACCAGGGTGGAGATTCGAACCCTCGACCTTCTTGCTGTGAGGCGACAGTGCTAACCACCGAGCCACCGTGCTGCCCAGCTTTCGTTTGCAATCCACACAGCCGAGTGTAGCGTTGAAACTTGATCAACCTTCTACAGTTGAAGCCACTCTTTCATTTCTTTGTGGTATTTCAGAAGACCATTATTTCCATCTGGCTTTGCCTTCCGTTTTCAGGGTCTCTGACTGCAGTTTCATCTCTTTGCCACTCTATAGAAGGATGAGGCGTATGTAAGGCATCTGTATAGTATACAAACTACTGACGCTTATTTTGCCTCATCTTAGCCAACCTTATATACTTGAACCAGTTCAAACAGTCACGTTCCTTATTTAATATGCCAAGACCTAGAGGACCTAAGGCGAAGGAAAGCACTGCTTCTTTGATCCACAGGCGATTTAACAAGATATCAAATCACAAGTGGCAAATTCTGCAACGGCCAGATATTTTTATTTGAAATTATTGTAGCTGAGAAGGATTCACATCTTGGTCTTGAGAGAGTCCTTTCCCCCTCTGCCTCCTGTCACGGTGTATCTTAAGGCCCCTGCCGAGTCTGTACAACCATGGCTCTGCTAAGTGTAGAAGCGTTCAAGGTTAATTTCACATCCCTGTTCCGGCTACTGGAGCCCCTGGACTGTATCGCACAGCGCCATTCTCCCCCGCCCTGTCAAGTGCTGCACTTTATACTGTTTGGCTGGTGGCCGTTTGCTTGTGTACGCCTGTGTGCATCCTTGTTTCAATGTTTATGCCTGTGTGTGTGTGTGTGTGTCTATGTGGATGTGTGCATGCATGAGTATGTTGCTGCGGCGACAGGTGTGCCCGCATTCTCAAACCTGCGTGCATGGGTGTACACATCCGCGTGGGTGTGTGTTCCTGCATGAGTATTGCTGCTGCTGCACGCCTGCCCGCATTCTCAAATGTGTCTGCTTGTGTCAACATATATAAGAGCCTACAGTGAGTACAGTCTCAGCAAGAGTGAAGCGCAGTGAGCCCATTTTCAGCCGACTGCGCTTCCCCGCTGCCTCTCAGCCAAACAGTGATTTTCCACACAGTTCCACACACCCTCCTGTAATGGCCTGCTGTAAGAAACCCAGAGAGCAGCTCTCGAGTCCAGGCATCGGGACGCATTACCGCGGGGTAAAAGGGCATTGCTCTTAATTCTCAGACCGTGGATCTGTGAGACTGGAGCCAACTTATATTGGCTACAAGTACGTCTGATCTACAAATGAGAAAATAAAAGGGGGGGGGGGGGGGGGG
>OMOT01008539.1:6328-21288 GCA_900312575.1 Acanthochaenus luetkenii
TGCATCAGGACAGACGGCGAGAGACTGGAGAGACATTTCACGTTGAGACACTTAACGAGCGCGCGTCTTCATCGACGTGCACGTCTGCACGAGGTATGTATTTCTCCCGGGAGATTAATATATATATATATATATTATATTATATAATATCGAAATGTCATCAAACGGGCTCAAAAGTAGTTTGCTGAGCTTCGGACCATATATGGTTCGCCCTTACTGTGTCTTTGGCTTGACCTCGCTTTCTGTCCGTCGCGTGTTATTTACATCGCTTGGAGGAGTTGTTGTTGTTGTTGTTGTTGTTTATATCCTGTTTGAGACAAACCAGCAGCCAGACAGACAGAAGTGACCTCTGGGTAAACGAGACTTAAGGCTGCAGCTTGTTTAAGAGCTCATCCTGTGCACAAGTCTGTTGTTGTTGTTGTTGTTGTTCTTAACCTGTATTATGTCTGTTTGTTCCTAGATGACACCGGACGCCTCAGCAGGACGGTGAGCTCGGCCACCAGTGCAGGAAAAATGCATCTCTGGGTTTCATATGTGTTGTTAAGTGCAACGTCCACGTGCGCGGTTGAGACGCTTGGCAGCTACGGAGGAACATGTCAAAGGCTGTGTGCCTGTGAGGAGAGAGACGGGGTACTCACCGTGAGCTGTGAGAACAGAGGCATCGTGAGTCTCTCTGACATGAACCCGGTTTATTTCCCCCAGTACCATCTGCTGCTTACAGGGAATCTTTTGAAGAAGCTCTCTGCCAATGACTTTGTTGAGTACAATGGACTCACCATATTACATCTGGGCAATAATGACATATCTGATGTTGAGTCGGGAGCGTTTAATGGACTCCGGGGATTAAAGCGATTGCATCTCAACAATAACAAAATCGATGCCTTGAAGGAGGAGCTTTTCTTTGGCCTTGAAAGTCTGGAATATCTACAGGTGGATTATAATTACATCGCCCACGTGGCGCCAAACGCCCTCGGCAAGCTCCGTCACCTGGAGGTGCTGATCCTCAACGACAACTTGATATCTGCTCTGCCGGTGAACATTTTCCAGCACGTCCCATTGACCCACTTGGACTTGAGGGGGAATCAACTGAAAGTGCTTCCCTATTCAGGTCTGCTGGAGCACATGCGCAGTGTGGTGGAGTTGCAACTGGAGGAGAATCCGTGGAACTGCTCTTGCGAGTTGATTGCTCTGAAGACCTGGCTGGAGAGCATATCCTACGCGGCTTTAGTCGGCGACGTGGTTTGCGAGTTCCCGTTTCGTCTCCACGGGAGGGATCTGGACGAGGTCTCGAAACAAGAGCTGTGCCCTCGGAGAGCCGTCGCCGAATACGAGATGCCGCCCCTGCCACATCTGAGCGCCGACGCGCACTACAGGACCACGTCAGCTCTGGTCACAGGCTCCCTCGCCTCGTCTGGGATTGCGCGGTCCTCGTCGAGGCCCACCAAGGGACCCCGTCCATCGGGCAAACTGAAGTCGAGACCCACCGCTCGCGTCCCGTCTAATAAGCCACAGAATTACGGTCAGATTATTTCCTATCAGACCAAATCCCCCGTGCCTTTGGATTGCCCAACAGCCTGTACGTGCAATCTTCAAATTTCAGACCTTGGCCTGAATGTCAATTGCCAAGAGCGAAAGATCGAGCGCATCTCCGAGTTAAATCCCAAACCTTACAATCCCAAAAAGATGTATCTCACTGGGAATTATATCCCCGTGGTGCGTAGGTCCGATTTCATTGAGGCGACCGGATTAGATTTGCTTCATCTTGGTAACAATCGGATAGCTCACATACACGAGAGAGCCTTTGGAGACCTGACACATTTACGCAGACTCTACCTGAATGGGAATTTGATCGACCGTCTCACAGTCGATATATTCTATGGATTGGAGAGCCTACAGTTCTTATATTTAGAATACAACGTCGTCAAAGAAATAGCGTCTGACACCTTTCAGCACGTGCCCAATCTTCAGCTTCTTTTCCTGAACAATAACCTCTTAAAGACCTTACCAGAGGGAATATTTACCGGCCTGACGCTGGCCAGACTAAACCTTCGTAATAACCATCTGCAATATCTGCCTGTCAGCGGTGTTCTCGACCAGCTTACGACGCTGGTGCAGGTAGATTTGTTCGAGAATCCCTGGGATTGCTCCTGTGCCATCCTGGAGTTGAAGATGTGGCTGGAGCAGCTTAGCACGGGCACAGTTGTAAACAACGTCATCTGCGGCTCGCCTAAGAGGCTGTCTGGGGAGGATATGAGATACATAAAGACAGCTCGCTTCTGCCCTAATAACTCCGATCTACCCGCCTCCACGATCCCTCCGTCTGAGGAATCATTCCCTGGCAGCACTATCACCATAGAAACATCCTTGGATTCTGACACACAATACAGCGCCGTTCCTTTATCTGTGTTGATTCTAGCCCTTCTCCTGATGTTCCTCGTGTCGGTGTTTGTGGCCGCGGGATCGTTCGTGGCGATGAGAAGGAGACGTCAGAAGGCCCAAAACCAGCAGAATAACTCCATGAACGCTTGCATTAGCTCTCTGAACATGGAATATGGCCTTTACAAAAAGGGATCCATCCCCAAAGTCAGAATGTCTGCTGGACATGTATACCAGTACGTTCCACCTCCCACAGAACCGACACGCAGAACTGCCGCCCACACCCCAACGGAGAACAAATCACTGGGTGGATACAGAGATTTCGACGAGTTGAACCTGGGTAACTCAGATGAAGCCAGTAATGTAATAAGCTCTGAATACAGTGTTACTACTCCAGAGCCTCTCAACAAGCCCTCCTCCCCTTTGCAAGACGACCAGTACAACTACAGAGACGTACTCGAGCCAGACAAGCCCACGCGCTACAGCAATACCTTACCATGCAGGCATGCAGCCGGTCCATCCGGTCAGTATACCTCAGACTTTGATGTGAGACATCAATACACGCACCCAGAGAGAATACAACAGACGATACTCTATTGTGCGGCGCCGAGTGCTATTTACGTTGAGCCCGGCAGGAGTGAGTACTGGGAACTGAAAGCCAAGCTTCATAGCGATCCCGATTACCTTGAGGTTCTTGAGAAACGCACAACATTTACACAGTTTTGAGTGGCTCGACCCCTAAAGGTCGGGGTGGGTGCAGTGGCACAATGTACCACCATTGAAAATAACTGGAAATTAATCAGGAAGTTAATCAGTCGGCGTTTGAAAAAATAGGCTAAACTGTTTGATCACCTTTCTTAGTACAGTCCATTGTAAGCTATGCTTCCCTTGGTATCTTGCTTTAAATAATTGAATATTAAAGGCTCGATTTAAGAATTCACTCAATATTTTATTCCTATGGTCTTTGACAGCTCAGTCTAGATTTGTAAGTATGAACAAATCTCTTCCAAAGTAAGCAACCAGAGAATCAGGACTCCAGTGACTCATCCTATCATGAAAAACATCCTGGAGTGCTAGACGATATGTTCTCATCCCCAAATTAACCTGGATATTGTCACAGCCACCTTTTCCATCATTTCAAACGGACTCTCGAACTCAAATTCTAAATCTATACATGAGATTCTGAATCAAATGTATTCAACAAGTACATTTACATGTACTGTGCCAAGAATTTGACCTGGTAGGTGCAGGCACCTTTCGTGGGTCCAAGTTTGTCCTCTAAGGGCTCTGGGATGATGGTATTAAATGCAGAGACGACAGATAAAAAAATCCTGATGCGATATCATAGATCACATATTTTGTTGGTAGATTTGGGAGAGAATAGTTCATAATTACTAAAATAAACTGAACTGTCCGAGTGCATGACGATAACCTGTATGACATTCAGTGGCGTTCCCTTTGAGCGTCAGTGAATAAGAAATGGAGCCCGCACACTCAGAACTCCATGCATACACTTTTAATGATAACGACGTCTCGATCCAAGCTGGATCTTCCCTTTGAGCTTCCTCATCTCCAAACTTGCAAACTACACTCGTTTCTTTTACTTTGTAACTGTACTCAAAAGTATCGTAACTGAAAGAGTATGATCGTAACTGCATTCAGACATATTGTAACTGAAAGAAAACAAGTTGTAAGTGTACGTCATAAGTCATAAATGCACAACACAATGTATAAATGCTTGTTTTGGTATTTACATGTGCATACAACTTGCACACACTCTTTCAGCTTCTGGCTACAGATGCAATACTTAAGAGTAAAATTTAGCTCAATACATTTGTGTCTGAAAGGAGAAATTCTGCTGAAAACCTTATAATACCCATATAATACATATTTACAATTATTGCTTATTTTTGTACAAGCAAAATATGAATACCAATCTATGTTGGTTTGATTCGTTTGTTTGTTGTTGTTTTTTGGGGGGGTTTAACACAAAAATGCAATATTGACTATTACAGGTCAACAATATGATGTCACTTTCTTAAATGTACAGTATGTTAACAAATGTGCATAAAGCCATAGGTTTGATAATTGTATGCATACAAATACCACATCTAAAGTAATACAAGTGTTAAAACATTGTTGCACTATGCATAGATATAACCAGATATGTGGTCCAGAGTATACTTAGACAATCTGTACATAATGACCTACACCATAATCCCTCATCCACCAACCCTACAAATTAAACATGATATTTAGTATTATTATCACATCCCCCAAACCCTCATTCTAAATTCAACACACATAAATATTCAGAGGAACTTTTGTACAGCATTTTGGATCGTTAATTTTTCTAAAAGTTCATATATTTTTAATTACACGTGTTTTGTAGGAAATACTCAGTCTGATAGTGTGTATGGCATTACCCCGTGAAAAGCACTGTCTTTGACAGTGTTTGACACTGTTTGTCTCATCTGTTTTTAGCACAATTGTATGAACGCTGGCAACTTGACTGTAATTACTAGACTATAATTCATGCGTCTTTTAATGGCAGGAATGATGGGTAACAAAAAAAATGCCAAGTTAGTAGATTAAGAAGCACAACAAATTAATGCAATTAGTGAATGCCTGGGTAGAGTTGTCTTCATGCATAACATTTTGTGAGGATATTCTGTGCTCTAAAGAAAACTAAGCACATCATCCAAACATAATGCAGTCTAACCCATTTCTGGGTCAATAGTGTGTGCAAGCGCTTGACGTTTCCTCAGTGTTTATTACACAGAGTAAAACCACATATGCAGTATTATGCACTGAACCTGTCATCTTAACTCAACTAATTAGAGGACATGGTGTATCTGGACCACGTCTGCATGTCACCATGTGTTACACCACAGTATTATTCATGCTATTTTCAAGGATAAAATGGTTTGGTTTTTGTTTTGTTGGCTTTCACATGTTTAGAATCATTTGGGGGTTTTCTGTCACTTGACCTGCCGCTTGCTCTTTCAATCTGGAAATACATCAGAACAAATGTGAAATCTACATAGAGAAGCATGATGTAAACCTGTATAGGTTTGTACGTAAAAGGTGCTGATTTTGTCATTCATATATTGCTGTGAAGTTAGTTGTGATAACACTGTAAAGCTAGTATTAAAAAAACATGTAGACACACACACACATGCACACGCACACAACTGTGTTTTTATTGTAAACAGTAGCCATTATTTGGTTCATTGTGTGAGTTATGAACTGGATTGCCTGAAAAACTGAGGGGAAAGATTGTCTAGTAGACTTATACAACCAGGCTCATATGACCAGACAAGCAGCAGAGAAGGTAAATAATGAAATGTGCCAATACAAAGCAGCTCACAGGGGCTACAGCATATAGCACCAATGGTTGTTATCACATTGATTATATATTTGGATTAAATCCTACTCAGATCACCTTTAACGTAGTATTATTTGTAATAAACATTTTAATTTGTACGCATTTTATCAATCTAGGCTACCGTGCAAAGGCAACTGTGTTACGGTTACCCAATATTTACTGTATATACCACACATTTGTAATACGTCATTTTCTATCAGATTGTTAAAATCAGATATTACCAAATGCAAAAAAAATAACATTCAAGGTTATGAATCCTAATAACCCCAAAGCATGTGCATTATTATTATGATTCTGATTATTGCTCTTTTTTTCCTTCATATGAAACAGTAATTTTACTGTCAACCTCAGCTTTGTAAATAGAATGTTTCATCAGCATTTTCATGCAAACTTGCAGCAGCTCTGAGTGCAAAAACACAGTGCAACTAGGAAGATGTGAGATAAATGTATCTGAAATGTGCTGTTTCTTCAGTTGTTAGCTAATGAATAAAATATGTGCATTAATTTGCTATATCCTTTCTGTTTTTCCTTCACCCTCCAAACCATGGTGTATGACGTAAATGTCAAAGTGCACAGAGAGGACAGAATATACAATGTTGCATAAAAGCCCACTGGCATCTTTCACAACATTACTAAGATTACAGAATTCAATTCAACTATTCAGTTGAAGCCATTGTCATGATTTCGCTTATGCAAATGTGAAATCACAAGTAGAGATTGTTGTACATAGTCTGAAATAGATGGAGTAGTTAGTACTTTAAGATTCTTCAAGTGTTCAAATATATATACAGTATTTATTTTTGTACTTATTTTAATTTACTGTAAAATGTTCAATATGAAGCTCTTCATAGGAACAACATATGTATTTGTTGTCGTAGAGGTGATATAGCTGGGATAATGTGCTCTGATCTTAACTGTAACTGTACAATGTGAACAACAGCCACATTTCCTTCCGTAGATGCTGACAGACACTTGCAAGTAAACTCTATTCTTAGCAGACATGGCTTTCCCGAGGCCTAGTATCCATGGAAACATCCAATTACCTGACTCAGAAAAACAATTCTTGTCATAGAACAATACTGTACTTAGGCACAGTGAGGGTTAATTTGTAATTGCCGTGTGTTATACTATACTATAAAATGTGTGTATTGTATGCTGAAGACTAAAAGTTTGTCTTGAATGAAACTCATCTCCCTGCTTTGCATTTAGGGTTTGGCTTGAGTTATGTGTGTTCGGGCGCTTGAAGATCCCAGTTTTGCTGAGGAGAGAGAAATTAGGGCATCTCTACATTATGTAAGCTTGAGGAGATGTGTCAGGCAGTCAGAAGACAGCATGTGACTGCAAGTGTTCACTGGAGGAGAAACATGTACGATCTGCTTATTTGAATCAAGTAAACACTGTAGACATACAGTAGTGCCCACTGAATCAAATCTCCTCGATATGTCTGTATTTCATTCACATTGGAAAGTATAATAGAATCTAACATGTGTAGCTTCAAGGTGTCTGACTCAGATTACGTTCCTGTCCCTAAAGCGTTTGCAGTCTACTGTTTCCCTGTGCAGCACTGTAATGCTCTCTCTCTCTCTCTCTCTCTCTCTCATCTCTCTCACACTCTCACTCTGTTTGTGTGTGTGTGTCAGGGTGCATAAATTATTGACTCGAGAGTGCATTCATGCACGCCTCAAGGACTTGAGTCAATACTTCTATCCTCTCTTATACTCGCTCAACAGTTTTGTTTCAAAAACCTTTACGGGATTCACAAGGTACAGTTCTTCAATAATGATCTATGGATTAATGATTGAACATACGTCACTATTTTTTATCCGTGTCCCTTTGTGCATGTCTGAGCACTGTGCATCGGTATACGTTGACTCGGCGAGGTGGATTGAGATTCGTGATGTCAGCATGCACGTTGCCAGCATATCTGCCACAGCTGGAAACGGCACGTGTGAGACATGCTAGTATTTATAGGGGCTCATCCGGGATTATGACTGGCAACGATAGAAAAGTGACAAAATCCCTCCTCATCCTCTTTCATTTACCGTACTCCAAATTAACATATGAACTGTATTTCTTTGGCAAAAGCCAAAATAAAATGCTGTGAATGCTGTGTATTGATGCTTTTATATCTCCTGAGTGTTCTGTATTCACAGAGTGTCAGGCTGGTGGCTGTGATGTTCTCTGTCATCTGCATAATGTGATTCATTGAGATCTCCTGCCAGTTCCAAGACACAAACATTCTACAACTCCAATTAATCCACTCTAAACCTCATTATACCCTCTGTCAGTGGCTAGCAAACTGTGCGGCTCTTATGTTGCCCTGCAGAGTTGCTCATCTCTCCACTGCCCATGCCTTATATCCAGCCCTTTTTATAAGCCCTTTCTCCTCGTGGCACATCAAGGGCATGTCCTTCTCCATATCTTCACCTGAGGTGTTAGATACTACCCTTTACACTCAGCTGATATCATAGACTGGCATGCTTGTTGGCCTATAAATTAGAGCGACAAGAAACCAGCAAGGTTGTAGAAGATATCACAATGAATATTGTTGTAGAGCATAATTAGGTGTAGCAGCAAAGTTTCAATTATGAGCAGATTGGAACCTATAAAACACTTAATTGGCCTTTCCAGTGAATAAACTAAACAAGTATTTGTAGACGTAAAGATACATAATGGTTCACTCGTCATATTGTGCTACTTCACAAAGATGAGAAGAATTCTGAAAAGTAGAGAAAATAAGAAATGGACATGATTTCCTTAAGCAGGTGTCGCGACTGACAACTGTTACAAAATCAAACAGCAAGTTTACAAATGTAAGTTTGCAAGTGTCTTTCCTACAATCACATTTATTGCTTTAACATCAATTCAGATATATTTAATTACTATAACAATCTTCACAGTATTATTTTATATAATTCTACACACTTTTGGAAGAGTCGTGACTTCACACCAAGATAAATATGACTTGGCCGTGAAACGGTTGAATGAAGCGCTATGATGCGTGAGTGGACTAGTACAGTTCTCTGGGAAATTGTCCATGTACTGTGCCAGCCTGGATTTAAATGTAGCTACTGCTATGCTGTTGCACATCTGCTTGTTCTCTTCCCTGGCCATGTTAAGTGTGTTATCTGGAAACCAAACCGACTGCTGAAAAAAACAGAGATCTTGTCCCACAGCATATCTGCCATTGACCCCATACATTTGGTACTGCTTTGCAGGGAGGAGGACTTTAAGTTATTTGGTCAGGAGTCTTCTCTAGTCTTGTAAATGATTCAAAGAACTTGAGGAGACTGGAATAGACTTAGACAATGGCCAGACAATCTGGGGTCCTATTCTATAGGAGGTGTTACCAAATACTTCAGTACAAGCACTCATAGACAGGGAGAGCTTTAAGGCAACCAACACAAAGCCTGGTCCAAAATGGACCATAGAAAATTATATAACCGATGTTGAAGAGGTGTGCTTAGGAGAAATGAGGATTGGAATCAAATTTGATTCAGTGTTCAATACTTTGAAAAAGGTTTGTGTTTGTCCGCCAGGGCTTCCACCATGCCTGGGACATGATCTCTTTGAATTGTGTCCTTTGACCTTGCTCTATACGTTCACCACCTTGTGTCAGTGGGAAAGCATTTCAGCTATCTGCAATTTACTATAAGCATTTCACAACAAAATACTCCGCGTGAGGTGGGATCTAATGGGAAAAGGCTGGGTGGACATGCAGCACAAATCTGGTGCCTGTTGCGTCTCCTTCCTCTAATTATTGTGACTGAGTGGCTGATTCCAGCTGATGGGTCAGTATTAGTTCACCCTGATCCCAATCCAGTGACAAAACAAGGTGAGGTTGTATTGGCTGCCAGGCCTTCATTCAAGAAAACTGTGAGAAAAAGTAGGATTTTAAGACCCAACATTAGATTACATGACTGTTACTGTAAGTTCTTACTTACTTGTAGTTATTACTCGGTTCACTATCCTGAACTTCTCCCCCAATTTGGTCAACTCATCCGGTTGTGGACACTACGCTTTGAAGAGCAAACTTATTTCAAACATCTGTGCATCACATTAGCAGAGGGGCATCAGTTATTGCAGTCATATTTATGTGCTGGTAATTTATTTCCACCAACTGTTCAGGTTGACCAAGCAAGTGAATTTGAGGGGCGAATGTACAACACTGGCATTCAGGAGGCTGTAAAATTCACTACTGAAACATATTTTGTAACTTAATGTACCGGAGACGTATGGCTGTGGGAACAGACGAAAATTAAACTGGATTTGTATTTGGTAAAATAGTACAGATCATTTTCCATTTCCTTTCTATGATCTGTGCAAGGCTATATTTTGTTACTTTTCATTGCATTGGCTGTTGTGGTGTCATCTTAGCAGAATGTCACCACTATTTAGCTTCCCTTGCTCTGTGACCGTAATAGAACATGACTGATAGCGCAAGTCATGTTGAATTTTTTAAAGCCCGTTGCTCTACAGCCGGTTTGTAATTTCAATCAGTTGTCTAGTCGGAAGGGAGGTTATGGTTTTCTTTTCTTTTCTTTTTGCGCTTTTTCAGTTACAGTAAGTCGGGTTAGGTCAGCAGCGCACCGGAAGATCCACGTGTCCCTTTACCGTTTTCTGTTTGTCTGATCGCTATCTCTTTCCCGCTAACCCTAAAAGGAGAGACGTTGCAATTATTCATTACAGGGTTGGTGTCCAAAGTTGGGGTGGAACTGGTGGATAATCTCCAACTCGATGCAGAGCAGGACGTTAAACAACACCTCACACCAACGCAATGCCGGAAGATTCTGCAGGCATTTCAGAGAAAACGTTACATTTATCAATTATTCAGTTATTGTTCTGATCTGTGAAGTACTGAGTAGAAGTAGTAGTAAGAGTAGAGCAGCATGGCCTTAATGTTGGAGTTGAAGATCTCAACTTGTGTTTTGCACAGAGTTCCAGATATTTCTATGTACAATGAAGACTGTTCTTTCCTTTCCTAACTATGTCTAACCTTTAGGTCATGATGGAGAAGATGACATCCAGCCACCTACCTCATCCACAGTGCATATGTCCCATCTATCTTCTTCAATCTACAGGACATGTGTCCATCCATCTACTTCGTCTACAGGGCATGTGTCTGAAACCTTCGGCGGTGCACAATCCATACCAATCCCACGAAGACTTGTCCCAGGACTGACTGATGATTTATGGATTGACACTTTGGAAGTTCCTTGGGGAAAGATGACCCAGAGTCTCAGACTGGCTGCATCACAGGGGAAGAGACCAGAAGCAGCTGAAAAATGGTTAGAGATGTTGTCGACGCTACAAGGGAAATCTGCCTACCCAACCAGAAGTCAGTGCTTGCGAATTGACTAATCAATCGTGCATAAGTATCCAACTAGCGTCATGGATCAGACAGAGGAGGGCAAAGCACTTGGCCGTGCTGCAATGATATACTGCAATGTAAAATACAGTAACTAGCAGGCACCTAGCTTCCAGTACGGTACAGTAAAGACAGGATTAAGTACAGTATTCTACTGTGTGCACAGTACTGACTCTGATACTGTAGTTACAATTACAGCAGATGTACTGTAACGGGAAATGCCGCAACTGGCAGGCAACCAGCTGCCAGCAAGTTACTGTACATTTCACGGTGACCCCTTTACAGTGTAACTTTCTGAACAGTGTACAGTTCAACAGCTTAGCAACACTCCCGTGTCACACTCAACTCTTATGATAGGCGAAGGGTGTACTGTGGTTCCTAAAAGCCCATGTTCATGTTTCTGTCTCCCCACACTGGTGAGTATTCTTGTGGGATTTTCATTAAGCTACAATGGATGTAGACAGATGGCAAGGTGGGGGTGTTGGGTAACCATCCTCTGAACCCCAGGGAGAAGTGCTATACACAAGCCGTCAGACGAATGTCCTCTCTCACTGCGTTATTTGTTCATAATATAATGAGATCCCGCCTTTGACATTCATTTATGGAATTGTTTTCAAGCATCCCCGAGAAGTGTGCATACGCTAATATGCCAAAACCCTTGGTTCTTGTTAAAAAGTTTATGCATACCACTCCCATATTAATTAGATTGTTGTCGTGCCAACAGCATCTACATATCCTCTGTGAATGCATCAGGGCAACAAGGCCATCAAGAATTTCCATAAAGTGCACAAGCAAATAGGTCATGAATGTGATTAATATTCAAAATTCAGTACTTCAAAGAGTGGCAACCCGATGCCTTAGCGTTGAATACATTTGACCAGTCATATATTTCCTCATTAACCATGCTGGGTAGCTTTATTTGCGGAAGGCTGTGTACCATTGCTCAAGGCAAGTGCATCAAAACGTTCCTCCATGTATTTAAGAATAATGTGGAGTTAAATAACTCCCAACAAGTCAAAAGATTGTTTTTGTTTATCAGTGAGAGTTCTGCCGTGTGGTTCTGGCAATAATGGAGAAGCTCATTGCAATGTGTATACATGATGTGGGTATTCATCTACATCCAAATTACATACATAACCAGTGAAAACTGTCTTTGCTTCAATCTATTCACCAACAATAGCTCACACAATTATACTATTAACAAACAATTGTCTGTTATAGTAACATTATTATTATGATTATGCCCACTTACATTGAAGTCCAGACCAACAAATAAGTCCAACAAATAATATGTAGGGTGTCCAACTACATATCTGTTATTTCATTCAAGGGTCAATGAAAACTATTTATATGATATTTAATTTGAAAGACAATTATCCAACCCCCATTTTTCTATCTTTGTATCCTTCAAAGGTTATGAATGATTAATTCCACTGTTACCTGTGATCAAAAGGCTATTTTCATGCTACAGTGTAACACCACAAATGCAGATATCAAGGAGTATCTTCTAAATTGTTAAAGGCAAGTATAGAAACCATGATGTTATTATTTTGAGCTTTTCAACCCATATTTCAATCATACATGGACAAACTAATCTTCCCTCTGAAAGCAAATGAAAAAAGACAAGTGGCTAAATACTGTATATTTGTTTATACAGTTTGTTTGCTATAAATTGTCACAAAAATTAAATCAGCTCACCACCACAGGCATTTCACACCAGCGTGGTTCAAAAAGGGCCCTTGAAAACGCATTCTCTTGGCCACAGACGCAGGTGTGGGTGTTTGCCCTTCTGGCAAGCATAAAAAGTGGGATATTTCCATCCACTTCATAACAACAATGCAACCTGCTGCAGTTGAGCTTGCCATGTAAATAAATTAATCAGTTAACCTCTGCTGAGCTGTTTTTAGTGTCAACTCCTGTGTTTATGCTTTGTTCTATTCTATACAAAATTGATGGAGCAACAATGGATTCAGTGTGGGGTTGGATTTAAACAAAAAAATCTTCTTATACAACGTGTGATAAGGAATCAATCTCCACACTGGTTTACAATATGAAAATCATAGGAATGTGAAATGAATTATTGAAAGACACTGTTTTAGATTTCACAATGTAAATAATTAATCATATATCCTGCATATTTGAAAATACCTGAGTTTGTGAGGAGGCCTTCATACATATTTATGTTATCTTTTAATTCAGAAATTGATAATTTAACACACAATCAACCTGCAAAAATATGTTCTAAAGCTGTATCACGTAAATAAACTGTGAACTGATTATTTTGTATGTCAAGCTGTGCAGTGAAATACTCCTGCTCTTTTGACGATGGGAATTGGATCCTATAAGATGATAGGCCTACATGTAGCATATCAACAGCATGTAACACATTTCTTCCCCTTTAATCAGACTGTTGATGGCAATATTGATGGGCTCTTTTTCCCACAGGGAGAATTCTCCCACTGGTCATGACACAGTTAAACTCTTCACCTAGCCACTGGCTACTAGATCAAAGCAACAGCCCCTCACATGCAGGAAAACAGTCAAGTAGGGAAAGGTTGGTTGCTATAGCAACTTATACCACTTCTTGCATGGTCTCACATTAGGTTTTATTACTAGGACAGATGGATATTTACTACATTGATCAATGTAAGCATCCACACCTGCTGTGATTCCAGAAGTCAGCAGCATGTTTTGCCTTTTCATTTTTATATATTTTAGCGTATCAACAAATAATTACAATACGTTGATTTGAAAATATCCTGTACTTAAACTTTGACATTTTTTTGCTATGCATGAGGCCACAAATATATTTCATTAGTATCTAGAGATGGCTCAATTCAGCACCATTAATGTTTGAGTTTGAGGTTTTGCATGCATGCATGAATGACATTTATGGTGCATTTATGTCCCTATGCCCCTCCCAGGAGATTGAGTGATGGTGCATTGCTATGACACAGGAGGATGACAACATCAAATATTCACCAGCACACACGGAATATGACCGTCCTTGGAAGAATGAGATTTCCTGTATAATTAGGCAGTCCGGATTAAAGCAGGAATGAAGCCTAATCAACAGCAGGATAAGTTGATAAGCATTAAGCCACAAAGACAAGAATTATTCAAACCCACAATGCATCAATCCGCAAGAATGAGGTCAATCACTTTGTGTTTCCTCACAGTCAAATCCATTAAATATGTTATGAGTTTTATTTTTATTAAGGCTTTAACTTTCCAGATTACTTTTGACAGAGGGATGATTTTTTTCAACTACCTCGATTATCGCTCCTAAAGTTTAATTTCCGTTTTGAACTTGAAGCTCCTTTACAGTGTTTATGATCTTATGCTGTCATTTGCCCTTTCACTTTAGGCTAAAATAAGGCAGAATTATTCTCTGGTTATTAAATATTGTTTGTTTGTTGTCCCCTTTGCTTGTGCTTACCTTTTGATAACTGATCACCCCTTTTACATGTTTCTCTCAATCTGATAGTGGCACCTAGTGCAAAATAAAGTCCTTCTTGCACTGTCAATAACAATGATTACAAGTTATCAAAACAGCATTTATCATTATTTTTCAA
This sequence comes from Acanthochaenus luetkenii, assembly GCA_900312575.1. Taxonomy (NCBI): domain Eukaryota; kingdom Metazoa; phylum Chordata; class Actinopteri; order Beryciformes; family Stephanoberycidae; genus Acanthochaenus; species Acanthochaenus luetkenii. The sequence continues at coordinate 21,036 of OMOT01008539.1, forward strand.
GGTGGACATATAACTCCGCCAGGCAGTAGTCCTGCTCAAAAAAATGAATATTACAATCATTACAATGCACCATCAATATCTCCATCATGTTTTTTTCATCACTGCAGTCATGAAATGTTTTACAATAATGTGCAGCGGTCCACAATGTTTTGCAATGTCAAGGCAATGTGAATGTACTGTAAAATCCATCTATTATTTATGAAAGGAAGTTGGAACATTGGAAAGATTTTAAAATTCTCCAGCTCTTTCATCG
>OMOT01008556.1:5426-15948 GCA_900312575.1 Acanthochaenus luetkenii
CCCTCTGCCGGGCCTCCTGCAAAGCCTGGCTCTCCTCCTCCTCCCGCCGCTCCTGTGCCCCCTGCAGACTCTTCTGCAGGGATGCCACCTGTGACTCTTTTTCCGCTAGCTTTTTCTGCAGCTCTGCCTCTTTCTCAGCAGACCTTTTCTCTTTCTCTACTAGCTTCCTCTCCATCAGTCCATCCTTTTCTTTCAGCAATCTCTCCATCTTTGCTGCTCTATCCTCCAGTGAAGAAGTTAGCTGGTTGCTAGCAGCTTGAGACTCTGAGGCTACAGCCACCCCAGCTTCCACCTCAGTTTCAGGGGGACACTCCTTCTCTTCCATGGTGGCAACTTTTGCCCTAAGGGATGCAACCTCAGCCTGGAGGTCAGAGTTAAACTTCTTCAGATTGTCCTCGGCAGCAGAGCTGGAGGCATCGTTGATTGTGCCCTGAGCTTTGCATCTAGCCTCCTCTAGTTCGGCCCTGAGCAGCTCTGAGGTCTGCTCTTGCTGGTTGAGCTTCTGTTTGAAGTGATCTAGCTCCTGGCCCAAGGTTGCTTGTTGTTCGCTGAACTTGTGTTTGAACACCTCCAACTGCTGTTGCGATGTCACTTCCTGTTCTCTCAATTTCTGTCTGAGCTCCTCTACCTGCTTTTTTGACATCCGCATTTGTTCCTCGAGTTTTGATCTCAGCTGTTGTAATTCCTGTTCAGAAACTTGTTCTTGTCGTTCAAGCTTTCCTCTAAGCTCATCCAGTGGTTGTTGCGACATTACTTCTTGCTCCTGAAGTGTCTTCCTCAGATCTTGGAGTTGCTGTTTTGAGGCCAGTTCTTGGTGGTTCAGCTTCTCAGTGATTTGTTCTAGATGCTGGTCTGAGGTCAGCTGTTTGTGGGCCATCTGTTCTTTTGCCTGTGCTAGCTCATGCTCCAGCTCCAGCATCTGTCTCTGCTTCCTCTCATTCTCCTCCTTTTCTTCAGCCAGACCCTCCCTAAGCTCAGACACCTCCTCTTTCAGCCCATCAGTCTCCCTCTCAATTCCAGCTGATGCTGCAGAGGTGTCCAGTTCCTGTTTGAGGCCGTGAACTTCCTGGGTCAAGGAGAAGATCTGGGCAGTTTTCTGCTGGATCTCCTTGGTGTGTTTGTCCAGTTGGGCCTGTGCAGCCTGGAGGTCGACAGTGGCTTGCTCCGCTGTCGCTGTCTGGCTGGCCATCTGTGGTAATAAAATGCAATTCTCTTTCACTCTTATGCAGACAAAAAATGTACATAGCAATAAAACCTGCTAATGTCACAAATAATCTTAGATATCAAAAGATACATGATAAACAACTTTCTTATAGACAAAATTGAAATGCTTGTTTCAGGCCCTGAGCAGCAAAGAACTCGCATATAGACGAGGCTGACTACAGGTTTCTGGAGGTTATAGACTTTTTAAGACCTTTTTAATGCCAATAGATATCAAATGTAACATGAATTTCACCCCAACACAAGCCTGAAGACGAAGACACACGCAAAAAAAGAAAGCAGTATCACAACAAATGAGATCTCTCACCAAACAAACAGTGTACCAAGAAAAAGCCTCGGAAACCGCACTTCAGACTCAAGGCAAGGTTTAGCCAAATAAGACCTTTTAAGTCCTTGAATTTAGATAATTTAGTTTAAAATCTTTTAAGACTTTTCAATGACCTGCAGACATCCTGTTCATTTCAACAACTGCACCCCATTCTGTTTTGTGGTGAATGTCCTGTTTAACTTGACCAAAAGGTTAAAATGATATTGGCCCACCTCTTTCTCCAAGGCTTCCACTTTGCCAATTAGCTCTCTGGCTTCCTGTCGGAGTTCGTCACCCTCCTGCACCCTCTTTGATCTCTCCTCAACCAGCCTGCTGATATCCTTTCTCTCTGCCTCCAGAGCAGACTGTGCATCCTCCTTGCCCATCTTCTCCTCCACCAGAGAGGCTAGTGTCTCCTCTCTGCTTAGCTTCTCCTCTGCAAGGGCTGCCATGGCCTCGTTCTTGGCTCCCCTCTCCTCTTCAAGGGCTGCCATGGCCTCGTTCTTGGCTCCCTTCTCTTCTTCGAGGGCTGCCATGGCCTCGTTCTTGGCTCCCCTCTCCTCTTCGAGGGCTGCCATGGCCTCGTTCTTGGCTCCCTTCTCTTCTTCGAGGGCTGCCATGGCCTCGTTCTTGGCTCCCCTCTCTTCTTCGAGGGCTGCCATGGCCTCATTCTTGGCTCTCTTCTCTTCTTCGAAGGCTGCCATGGCCTCATTCTTGGCTCCCCTCTCTTCTTCGAGGGCTGCCATGGACTCCTCCTTAATTCCCCTCTCTTCTTTGAGGGCTGCCATGGCCTCCTCGTTGGCTCCCCTCTCTTCTTCAAGGGCTGAAACGGCCTCCTCCTTGGCTCCCCTCTCTTCCTCGAGGGCTGCAATGGCCTCCTCCTTGGCTCTCCTCTCTTCTTCGAGGGACGCTAGCACCTTCTCTTTGCTTTGCTTCTGTTCCCCAAGCGTGGTGATGACCTCCTCCCTGGCTTTCCTCTCCTCCTCCAAGGAGGCCAATGCCTCCTCTTTTCCCATAGTCTGGTACTCCAAAGCTGCAAGAGCATCTTCTCTGGCTCTCTTCTCCTTCTCAAGGGCAGCCAATGCCTCCTAGGTGATAGGTGTATCGATTCAATTTTAGAATAAGCATTAAACATCATTATAATCAAAGATCATAAAAGAATATCACACAAGCATTCCTTATTCCCTCATGGTCCTCAGTGTTGAAACAAGTGATCATACATAAGCACAACACTAAAGAGTGGACCTGCACTTTGAGATTTTTGATATGAGTCAGATTCTTGAGGACACATGTTTATTTATCTCAACTATGCTCCATTATGCTGGGGACTATATATATATATATAAAATTTGCCACATGATTCCGGGTGACCAGTTGAATGAATAAATTAGTGTGCATCTATCTATCCTCATGAGCTATAAGGTACAAGAGAGTCGTTATTGGGGCTGTTCCTAAATCTAGTTGAAATATAACCTGCTACGACTTTGGCAGGTAGAACTAAAGCGACGTCCTAGTGCCAGGGCCCACTCAAAATGTTTTGTGGTTAATTTATTTGAGGCTAAAGCCTAAATTACAGTTCCTCTCTCACATTTAAAAAAAAAGATATTTTATATACGAAGCTCAATGACCTAGATAATGAGTAAAAACTGGACAGCCATGTTTGGCCCCAAGGGGAGATCAAGCTAATATATGGGGAGGCGATAGCCTAGAGGTTAGAGAGGCTGACTTGAGACCGAAGGTAATCGGTTGAGATCCCTTGACCTGGGAAGATAAAAAGGTGGAGAAAGTGAGGTAGAATATTTTCTACCCAACTTCTCAACAGAGGTAGAATGTTTTTACCTCTGTTGAAGTACAATTGAGCAAAGCACTTAATCCCCAAATCCAGCTCCAGTGGAGCTACTCATTGGGCAGCTCCAAGGTGTGACTTCGTGGAACTGGATGAACATAAATGGGGGCATTGCTGGAATAAATATATTTAAATATATATTAAAAATGAATGAAGAGCCCCAGCTAGCTCTGCATTGGGAACTGGTCCTACTAAGCATGATCCATCTGGCTTACCTGGTGACCTTGTTGCTCCTCCTCCCGGATGTGTGCCGCTTCACTCAGGGCCAGTTCCTGGAGCCGGTCTTGCTTGCATGGACTCCTCTCCTTCCCTAGTGAGGCTAGCTCTACTGTCCTCTGTAGGTCTGCCACCCTCCTCTCGAGCCGGGTCACCTCAGAGAACTTCTCCTGGAGCTGAAAGCAAAGCCTCCTCTTCTCCTCCTCCTCCTCTCCTCCACCGGCTTCACCAAGGAACTCTAACACAGGAAGTGAGGAAACATGACAGGAGGTGAAAGGTCAGATGAGAAATCTGACACAAGGGTAATGAACTATCAACCGAAACTCATATAGTGTATGAGAAACAGCAATATATGGCAAAATGTAGTTTCATGGTTTGTGCCTTAAGTCTTTTAGACTTGCACTGCTGCCTCCCACCAGAATAGAATTAACACAAAACGATATAACTGTCATATTACCCTGACATACACAAAAGTACACTTAACACTTGAAAGCCCTCTCAACATTTCAGGAACTACAAGGTGCACAATCATAGCAAAGCAAAAAAGTCAACTGATACTGTTGATATATACCCAGACTATATCATCGCATTGTAAGAGAAAGCTTATAATACATTATGTACTGATAAGACAGAACTTGCATAACAGTGTATATATTAGAAAAGACAGTGATCCTTTTCATTGTTAATGAAACAGACACCGATCTTAAACTCCATTTGTCTGAAACATGTTGCTATAACTGTCCCCATCAAACAGGTCAGCTTTACTCGTATCTAGTCATTAACTGCAGGAATATTTTAGTTGATCAAAACAAATCCCTGACAAATCTGAGAATCCCACTACTGTGCGTGTGCCAAAATGCCAGACAAAAAAAATGAAGTAATCTTTATTTACATAAAATAGCAATAACAGAATAAAACATCTAAAACAATGAAATTACATTGTAGCAATGTGTATTTAGGACTGAACAATGTCTTTCCATACTTATACAGAAACAGAAACTTTTCTACATTGTTAAAAGGCCAATTAAGATCAACATATTTTTGAGTAGGAGCCATGTAAATAGTCATCTGGTTTGCCAGGCATCACTTCCTGAGAGCAGACAGCCTTCTTCTGGATTGGAGATAAATTCGATGTCGGGCCGGTTGCGTCTTCTCTCTGCTTGTTCTGTTCCATGCGTTCACAGCCAATCCTGTACCTTTCTTTAGCGGGGGCTGTCCCTCCAGGTCAGGCTGGGCGTTGCCCTGCCGTTTGCGGGCCTCGATACGGGAGCTGCTGGGCCTTTCTGTTTCTCTGCTGCAGGAGCAGGTACAGTTGGTCTTCAGACGGAGAATCTCCTGCCTGATAGAGTCTAGAGTTTCCCTCTGTGCGCACAAATACACAAACAAACAGACACAAAGGAGTTAGAGTTGAGTTGTGTGTAGTTAGTATATGATGTACTGTATGCATGTTGTATTATGTATATGATGTATTTAGAATATGATGATGTACTGTATATGTAGTATGTATATGATGATGTAGTATGTAAGTATATGTATACGTCATATGACGATATGGAAGTCGCTTTGGATAAAAGAGTCTGCTAAATGCCGAAATGTAACAAATTAGAAATGTGTTCACATTTAACAAAAAGAAAGGGTGGGCATGTAAATTGTTGTCATCAGTGGAATTTGTAGTTATTCTGAATAATGCAGCAAGAGTCTTGACTAGGAGAAAAAGTGAGCACATTACACATTACAGATCACTGTACAAGCTTCCAGTAAGCTTTAGATGTGACGTTTTTTTCTGCTGCTGGTCTACAAAGCTCTAAATGACTTGGCCCCACAATACATGTCCGAGTGGCTTAGATATGATCCAACTAGATCTGATATATTCTGGTACTGACCTCTTCGTTGTACCAAGGGTGATATCAAAAAGTGACTTGTGAATGTAAAGCACGTTGAGTTTCCCTGTGTATAATATGTGCTATACAAGGGTGAAGCAGTCAAATTGCACCAAAATCAGCCTCTTGCCTGTAAGATATTGCAGGCACTCTCGCCGGCACAATATCAACACTGGCCACCAGGAGAATGCTTTTGGTGCTGGCTGGTACATTTGTGTGTTTAGAATAATTTCCATTTGTTTGCTTGTGAAAAAGAACTGTGGGTGAAAATATTTCCTGCCCTGCCCAAAAACGGCTTCAATGTTTAGACTTCTGTCAGAAACCCATCCATAGTTTATCATTGAAAATAAAGAGGTTAAGTCGAAAAGGAAATATCCACATTTTGAAAAAGTTGATGTCTACCCTGGCAAGTGGAAAATATATATCATATGTCAACAAACTTGCATTTCATTTACCCCCTTCTGGATTGGTTTAATTTTCCATAACTTTTCCGAGCCTGGAATAAACACTAGTGGGTTGTATTTTTTAATTCATGACATCCCCAGGTTTTCAATGACCAAGGAACCCTGCCTTTAGTATCAAACGTTCTTACATCTTTGGTGGCATCTTCAATCTGCCGGTCCATGGTTGTCTGGAGTTTGGAGATCATCTCATCCTTCTCATTACAGATCTCCATCAGCTCAGACAACTTCAGCTCCCAAGACTCCTGACTCTACGAGAAAAATACACATTGGAGCAGAAGCAATGGGACAGTGAGTTATAACTGCTCTTCTCTCTGTACACTCATTTGTATCTCATGTGAACAGATGTAATGATATATGAATTTATGTGACGATCAAAATTAGGTGTATATTACATTACATTACAGCATTTAGGAGACGATTTTATCCAAAGCGACTTACATACATTACATTACAGCATTTAGGAGACGATTTTATCCAAAGCGACTTACATGTCATACCGTTGGCGGAGGCAGCCATGCAAGGTACCAACCTGCTCAACGGGAGCAATTTTGGGGTTAGGTGTCTTGCTCAAGGACACGACAGATTTTTAAAAAAAAAATTTCCCGGGAGGAGCTGGACTCGAACCGCCAACCTTGCAGTTGCGGGGCGGGAACTCTACCTCCTGAGCTACTGCCGCCCATCACACCATGCACCACACTACACACAGACACATATATTTGCATGTCTTTTTGACTGTGGGAGGAAACCGGAGCACCCGGAGGAAACCCACGCGAACACGGGGAGAACATGCAAACGCCACACAGAAAGGGCCAGGGCGAGATTTGAACCCAGGACCTTCTTGCTGTGAGGCGACAGTGCTAACCACTGCACCACCGTGCCGCCCATATTCACATATGTTGTTGAATGATTTGGCATGGAGATGGAGAAGCTTTATACAAGCAGAAAATACAAATTAGCACATGTAGTGCAGTAGATAAATATTGAGCGAATCAAATGCATTTTAGCAAATTCAAATTAAATAAGTAATTATCTTACCTTTTTGGTCTCTGTAAGCTCTTCGTTAGATTGATATGCCTGTCTGGTAATGTTGTCCAGCTCTGAAATCATAATAGTTTAGCTTATTTATTTAAACAGTGATGAATAACAGAAATAGTGATAAAACACAATGATTTTTTTTAAAGTGCAGGTGAGTTCTCATATGGTAATTTGGCTTAATGCCACATTTCTAAGCCACTGATAAGATACATGTGCTTTGTAATTACTGTACTGTGGTATTATATGGAAGAGAACCACCACTCTGTTTTTACCAGTGGTTTTGTGAACAAGCTGCTCTTGAATGTTCCCCAGCTGCTCACTCAGCTCCGACACCTTCATCTCTAGGTCCTCTACAGCCTCACTTCTGCCTGCCTGGTCCTCAGGCCAGCCTGAACCCAGGCAGGTGTGGGCAGCCTCGGCGGAGTTCTTTATGCCCGTCAGGTCGCTGGACATGGAGTCCATCATGCCGTCCAGGTCTTTGTCCTATAGGAGAGGGGAAACTTCAAGGGGAAGAATGGCCTGGGTGTCACCCCTATTCAGCAGTAGAATAAGCTTTATCGCCACAACATCAGCATCCAGACAATAAAGTTAAACATCTATTCCCGTGCATCTAGAATTATGAAAAAAGTGCTAGGGAAAAAATGAAAATAAAAAGCGGGGAAAATGTACCATTCCAATGACCCAATACCAGTCATAATGACATTACAGCATTTAGCAGACGCTTTTTTTATACAAAGCAACTTACATACCATCATATACCACATCATCATATACTAACTACATCATATACCAGACTACACAAACACATTTTTCACTACCTTTCATTGATGAATGAAAGCACAAAACGAAGGAGACCTCACAGCATTTGGGGCCATAGGATAGCCGAGTGATCAGTGAGGTCATCTCCCTACTGGACTGTGTAACCATATACACAAGTACCTTTGAGCAAGATAGTCAACCCCCTACCTGCTCCAGGGGCTGACCCTGCAACCCAACCTGACATTTGTGCATGCCAATTGACTTTCTGAATATAATCGCACCAAGCTCATATTATCTCAAGACAAAATGTGCATAACTAAAAAGAAAACTAATTCCAAGTGTCCAGTATGTTCGATGACTTAAAACAAACTCTAAAATACAAAATTGTACGAATAGGCATTACTTTTCAATGCCTAGGTGTAGTTAGAAGCAGACTAAGGCCAGGATCACACCTAATCTGTAATGCAGTTGTGTTGCTGAAAACTGGGAGTGTTTATGTGGACTGAGTTATGCACAAAGATCTTGTATTGAGGTGAAACGGATTACACTTGGTTCTCGACTGTAGTATGTCAACAAACGTCCATTGCAACTTGCAAACAAAATGTTTTCATGATGACCACTTCAGAGTGCTAGCAAAAATGTGAGAAAAACATTTGTTTTAGTCAACACGTTAGGTGTGATCGCAGCATAAGAGAGATTGTGTTACTGTGGCTTGTGTATCTTGGCTGGCTCCGGTGGTGGCGATTTTTCCGACCAGGTTCTTGAAGATCTCCAGCCTCCTCTCTGCGCGCTCCTCAAGGATCTCCTTCTCCCTCACCAGCCGATCACTGAACCACACATATATTTGTATTACTATACTTGTCAGGACAAGACAGGTCCACTGACCTCTGATTAAACCTTTACCCACCAAATGTCTAAATTACGTGACATCAAGGTTATGTTCAGACTGGCAGCCCAAATCCGATTTTTGTCATATCCAGATTGGAATCAGATTGCTTTTATCAAGTCTGAACAGCAAAAATTGAACACATGGAAACAGATTTTTGCTAATTGAATTTGAACCACATTCATAGGTGGTTTGAAATGCAATTCAAATTGGATTTCTAAAGAGGTGTCTCAGTCTGGATGCTCTAGACACTAAAATCTGATATCAAACTGTCCTTTACGTCACTCGCAAGGCAACACATAACGTTCCACGGCGCATTCTGAAATTGGCAAGCCATCTGTCATCATTACAAGTCCCGAGGACTGCATGTTCCCACCAGTCGTTACTTTTTGGTTGGCACCTCTATAAATGTAAGGCAGTGCATTGGTTAAAAAGACTACATGTGCTCAGCAAATCCTTTCCTGGATACAGATTTAAAAGATGTTAAGAATCTCACCTGTAATCAGTCTGCATCTCAGAGAAGAGCTCGGAGAACTCCTTGCTGACCTCCTCTCTGACTCGCGCCTCCAAGAGCATGCTCTCCGCTCGCTCCTTCTTCAGCTGTACCTGCAGCTTCTCCAACAGCGCCACCTGTCTCTGAGGGGGGAAAACAGTTGGGAGTAAAACATGGGCGGGTCTTAATATTGTTTTTAAAGTAATCATTTTGCTATTCTCCATCACCGATTGATATTACATAAAATGAAATATATAGCCAGTTCAGGAAAGCTTTTACACTTGCTGTTCTAAACACCTAGTGTCTGGTAGGTCTTCACTGGGAAATAAATAATTTGGCGCATCAGTGGTGCTGTGTTTTACATTTCCGGTTTGTTTGGAATAAATAGAAGAACTGGGTAGTTAGCATGAGCAGCGATAGCTACCATGGCTGAACAGACAAAGAAAATAGTGCCAACCACATAAACTCAAACTGCATCAACAGAAAATCCAAAGTAAAAGATGTCACAGTATTGGCCACACTGTTCGTGCAGAGCAAAACTACCAGTTTTAGTAATTTTTGTAATAATTACCAATTAGCACCAAAATGTTAACAAAAAATGGAAAAAGAAAGGATATATCAGACCACCACTTTAAATTAACCTCTTGGCATAGGAGTGTCTGTTACTAGTGTTGTTAACTCCCCCCACTGAAAACAAATGGTCTATACTTGGTCTGGTCTGCCTCTCATCCATCTCAACATAAAATCAGTGCAACAAGGAAATTGATTTAATTTAATTCCTTAATTGCAAACTTTACCAGCAACCAAAGGAGTGCAAGCGTCAGCAAATGTAACCTAATAAAAGTGCTCCAAAAAGCGCTGACTGAAGACCCCATTTATTTACTCCCATCTCCCTCTCGCCTTATATCTTATAACTCGTGACACGTTTACTTGATCGTTTTTAAATCCACCTATGTCATTAATTTCTGTTAAAGCAATTTGTGAGAGACAGTTTGTTAAAAGCGCCTCATAAATCAATTTGAGTGAAAATTAACTTACCTGGTAAGTCTCTTTACCAATAACAACTTCATCATCATCATCATCATCATCGCCACTCTCTTGCACGGTGTTCTCCATCAGGCTCTCATCATCCTCATCCTCCTGGACAAAAGGTGGTGATGACAATGGAGTTTTACCATGTGATGATACAAGCAAAGTATAATAAGACCAAAACCGCAGTAATATGATAATGTATAAACTGTTGATCTTCAATATTTGAACTAAACCTGAGGGGAAACGACACTAGGGGTGTTAACGATTAATCGTTAATCGATTAATAACCGTTAATAATTGGGTCGATTAACATTTCAAGCCTAACGATCAAATTTGATATTAGAAAAAATAATTTATTTTTTTTAAAAGTTCTTATTATTATA
>OMOT01008570.1:3116-17670 GCA_900312575.1 Acanthochaenus luetkenii
GTTTTCAAACAGCGGAAGGGAGAAAAGAGAGGAGGGGGGGTGCTGCTGAGTGCAAGTTTACACACCTAACAACAGATGCAGACCAGAAGCTCCTTTGACTTCACTACCCAAACTCATACCTGTGAAGAATGTGGAGGAGGGGAGGAGGGGAGGAGAAAGGAAGAACACAACATAAAAATCGTAAGACAGAAGCAGGCGGGTGGTGGTCAGAGCAGGGTCACGGCTGGATGATGTGTGTCAAACAAAGCCACGGCCGACCTAGGAGCTGTGCTGCCATGCTGTGCTCCGCAAGTCCAGAGTAAAGCAGCCACTTCATGAGAAACTGAGCTGTGCAGACCCCAAATTGGAATTGGTCTTTAAAAAACTATTTATCCCAAAATTTTAAATTCTGTCATTATGGACTGATCCCGTTTACAAATCACCAGCCAATAGAGGGCTTAGTGTAGTAGTGTGCACCGCCCACCAACATGCTCTATTGACTGGTGACTTGTAAACACAATCAGCTCATTTTCTTGTTTCGGCTGCCATATGACACCGGAAGAAGTTACCATTTCCCTTACCTAGAATAGTCCTACTTAATGGGATGGATATAGACTCACAGTGCAATCACTTCTCTGGACTTGCAGCAGAGAGCAAAGTCAGCAGGTAATGCCAATTAACTGTACTGCAAACAACCCACCTACTCACAATGTTGCGAACATCTTTGCATACAGTCCATATGTAGTTAAAGTTAAATTTCCTTATTTTCATTAAAACTACTATATCATCAGGGATTCACGTTATCTGCATCTGTAAAATCCAACCAAGGAATGGATCTTCAGTGTGATTTTCCATGGTGGGAGGGCTTTCACCTAATGAGAGGCTATTCAGAATACAGACTTATACTGTGACAAAACACCTCTACTTTGTAAATCACTTCTTAAAAACAACTCAAAGCACTTGAGGTTTGGTTACTCAATGTTTTTAGATTTGTTTAGTGAAATGAATATGAAAATGTAACATTTAACAATAGGTTCCCTAGGACTGGTGCATCAAGGTGTTAAAGAGGAGCTGGTCCCATCTGAATGAATGGATGTTTGAAACATCATGGGGTAAGATGGCACCAAACACAGAGAGTACAGTTTTTTTGCATTGTCTGAACAACTACTGATCCAAATCACACCAATCAAATGTTTTTTTAGTGTCTGGGAGGGCTCTCTGGACAATCCATTGGCAACCGCAACTAAGGGCTGCGTAGAGCATGAAGCAGGCTACTTCCTCATGTTCTGTTCACAACACTGTGAATCTATGTTATCTCATTCAGCTAAGGTCACTTTAAGGCAGGTACAAACACTGACGCCATACTTCCAGCAGAGGTTTGGACAAGGCCCTTATTAAGGCGTAGTTGATGTTTTATCAGTGCTCACTCACCAGAGGACAGGATGCTTTTGAGGAAGGTGAAGTTCTCTCCTATCTTGTCCAGGTCAGGTAGTAGTTTGGCTATTTCCTCCATCTCTGGTAGGGCTTTGGCCAGTTTCTCTGTGGTCAAAAGAGATGATAGGTCAGGGTGGGAAGGTAGGGAGTCTCATTTCATGATTCACCTGGTATTGATATATTTGCCTGTTACCTGGCTAAAATAATTATCTTGGAGAAATTCTGCAATACTAAAACCATGCGAGATCCACGTGTAACAGAAATTAAAGCAAAGTAACATGATTTTCATAATTTTTGTCCAGCAACCTTAAAGTAATGGTCATCAGTACATCCCTGAGCCTGTAACTTAGCAGTGATAATACATTTTCAAATGAAAGTGCATGAGTTTAATGAACGCTAATATTTGGAAAGCTGCCAAAAACCCTAAAGCCTGAACATATCTTTGGCTGGTATTGTCCAACTCATTTGATACATTAACCATTAACAAACCTATACCCAGAGAGATGGCAGAGGAATCCACAGGAACAATGTAAAATTATATTTTCAAGTATACTTTTTAAATACTATTTGGGCAGCACAATTATGGCTAAAATTATAATCCAAATTATTTTGCTTGATATTGTGATCAATAGTCATGATCACAATAGTTTCAAAACACTTTTTGCATCTTATATCAACAGCTTGACTGTTTCCAGCAACAGCATGTGTTCTAAATGAAAGGCAATGTTTCAATATATCAAAATTGTGATATACAGTTTTACACAGTTAACTGTGCTGCCCTATTTCAAGCAGGCCTATACCTTTTTAATCTTTATCAAAGTTAGTCCTATTGAGATCAGGGATCTCTTATACAAGGGAAACATGGCCAGGCAGCAGAAAATTAAGTTACAGCCAATATGTGAATTGTATTTCTTTTAATTTATGACACTAAAGGAAAACACTTACCGAAATCAATTTGTTCACTCAGTTCCCAGATAAAATCAGGAATGACCCAGTTGTATTCACTAAAATCAGGCAACATGTCCTTCCACTCGTCATAGGTCTGGAGGTAAAATGACACACATTTGTCAGACATGCACATATGGAACTAGACGTAGCACTAGATATGAATTATACTGCAGTAGAGACATGCTTTGGTATAAATATATATGAATGACAGTGTTTCCTCAGCTGTATTCACTAAGCAGCAATGTGCCATCATAGCAAGAACATGATCACCACTGCTAGAGAAATGTGAAATGAAACTAACACTGGTAGAATTTAATGACACTCCCCTCCAAAACACAAAGATGTGTTGTTCTAATGTTCTGAATTTATGTTTTCATTAGTGCTCAAAGGAGAATGATTTCTTGAAATGCAACTGCACTGGAACCATAACAGGGAAAGGTGTAGAGACAAAACTAGAATTACCCAAGCACTACTACACATGAATCATGCTGAAACATAATTCTTGTACAATCTGATGTTGGTGGAAATAATTACCAGGGCTGCAAATTTTTTTTAGGCCAAAAATATTTTGAAAAAGCAGACATTTGTATTGTATTATTTTTTTTCTTCTGTGTTTTGTTTGTCTCATCACAACCTTGAACTTTTCATTAAGTTGTAGCTGGTTAATGGATTCCTGAGATATCCCTTTATTTTCTGGGAAAATCTGAATGAAAAATAAACATGTTACATATGGTGTGTCTGGTCACACCTACAAGCACAACTTAAACAGCAGCTTGCAATTCTGAGCATGTTCACGGACTGCTTGTGAAGTGGCACCAGTGAGGGTAGAAAAAAAAGCAGCCACGAGTCAATAACACTGATTAATGTATAAATGTGTGTAGTATGTACATGATGTAGTTAGTATATGATGTATGTATGACAAGGTATATGATGTAGTTAGTATGTATATGATGATGTGATATGTAAGTCATTGGGATAAAAGCTGCTAAATGCCGTAATGTAATGAAGTAAGACAATTTCAACAAAAAAAATCTGGTTCCCAGTACACCAGATTTACTATGATCCTTGTGTAAACATAGTCTACTAGAGATTTTATTTACAAAAGTTTATCTGTGAACTTGCCGCCCTCTGCCTCCACTTACATTTTAGGTATTTTGCTGACACTCTTATCCATATGAACTTACAGTGAGTGCTGCAGTGGAATTAGCTTCAATTCCTTGAAACCAACTTAAAGCAACCAATAGTAAGGGTCAGAGCCACAGTATGTGGAGAGGTAGACAGAAGCATTCTTTCAAGCTACAGTAACAGGAAATTAGAGAGAGGAGGACATGCAACAGGGGATAGCAGGGTGGCCTAGTGGTTAGAGACCGTCCCGTATGATTCAGTGGGGAGAGCGTGACGCAATGTTAAGAGAGTCTGCCTGCTGTCCTGAACTGAGTAGGAAGGTCAGTCCACTACTGGGGAGCCAGGAGGGAGAAGAGTCCACACACCCACCAACTCAGACCTACTTTTTTAGCTGTGTAGCCTCCGCCCACCGCAGAGCCCAGCAGAATGTATCGGAGCCTCAGCAGCCGGGCAGCAAGGCGGACCATCCAGAAGTTCCGCTGCTGCTGGTATCCACGGCCCCCTGACCCCGGGGGAGGCTTGGGTGGCCGCATGGGCAACCGGGACATGGAGGTGAAATGACGGGCCGCCGTGCGATGAGGGGGTCGCTGGGGGTTGGCGTTAGCCGAGTAGCGGTGGTGGATGGCACGGGACAGGGGGTGCAGCTTCTGCAGCGGTACCCGGAACCTCACCCCCATGTTGGTGGACACCAAGTTCCTGCAGGCCATGCTAGGACAGAGAAAGTAAGACAGTGGACAACGGATGACACCGGCGCACCTTCCTAGACCCATGGCTCGTTTAGAACAATCTCACTATGCACCACCAAAAAACGCCAGTGAGATATGATGCATATTACGTCAGAGTTAGCAGTAGACAAGACACGTGTGGCCATTCTGTAAATACAATTAGGATCCGCGACCAGTCACCACCGTAAGCGAGTCATAACGTTAGTAGAAAGTGAAAGGCAAGTCATGTTTGACCACAACCTGGAAGTCACTATATTTGCTTGCAAGCGCCGTCAGACAGTTGTGCGCAGACCTTTGCTGTAAAACAAATTGACCACACTGGTTAGCTAGCTTAGCTCGCTAAAGTACCATTAGTCCGTGGTAAGTGACAGAAGGCAGTTTCACCAGCACAGGCCGCTTCTCTATTTAACACGGACGTCAGCGGTAAGAGAAAGGTGGTGCAGTTGTCCGTAATAACGTTACGTTATATTTAAATGAACTAACGTTAGGTAGTTACCCTGTCCTCCGCTGTCAATGACCAGCTAGCGTTAGCTAGACGTGCTTTCCTTAGCCTGCTGCTAGACAGATAATGTTGTGTTACCGTTGTAAGACGGAACTTACCAGGCTACGTTGTTCCCGACACGCAACATAGCGCTATTACCAACAGCAGGTCAACCCAAATTCTCTTGTCAATTCACCCTTCAGGCACAATTTAATTCATCGTTCCAAACAGTACACATTTGCTTGCCTGGCTACGGCAGCTAACTAGCTCGTTAGCTAACAAGGACACAGCAAGAGTACAGAATGACAGCTCCACTTCCTGTGAACCGGTACAACCTCCAAATAAGCACCGGCGAACAACCACCAGTGAAAAAGTTCCTATATAATGCAGCAGTGGTTTTCAATCTTTTTTTGGTAGCTGACCTGATCAAGTTCAGAAAATTACTACGACCACATCATTTTAAACCACACACCATTCAGAGTGCATGAACAATGTTTCATTCCTCAGGTGGTCTTTGGCGCTGCTCTCCTGGGCCGTCAGAGGCACTTAGGCAGTATTAGCTCTTGGTAGGTGGGATTGAACCAGCAACCTCTCATCCTCTAAGCAACAAATAGGCAAATTATAACAAAGACTGTAAATGAGCACAGTTGGCTATTTACATGGGTAATACATTGTAGGCACGGTGATAAAGATGTCATTTGAATGTACACTCAGACACAGCTTAGACTAGCTGTGATAGTAATTTAATCCATGAAATATGTTAAGAGTGGCAGACCACACTCCCATCACAGATGTTTTGTTGAATTTACTACTCAACAGTAGCATCCTGGACCCACACGTCTCTCCAATGTTGTGTGCATTTGAATTCCCGTTCTGAGTACATAGTGGTAACTCCAGGACCCAATCCCGTGCCTTGACATTTCCTGACATATTAGCTCCAGGGTTTCCTTTAGAAAAAGTTTTTTTTTTCCGGTCCACGTGTCCTGGAAGATTTCAATGTCTCGGACAAATGGGAGAAATTCTGGTCAAATATGATGCGTTATATTCTCTGATAAAATCAAACGGAATAAAAACTATTTGCAAACAAACCAAAACTGACATGTAGGCTTACCTGGCTCGTAACATTTTGATTATGTCATGCTGCTGCTGACAGATAAAATAAAATAGAATAAAAACTAAAACATCCCATAACCTATTGCTGGCTCATGTCATTTTACTTACGCTTTTTCACAGCAGTGGAGGTCTCGAAGTCACACTTTTAGCTCACAAACGAGAACAAAGCGGATTCTGCCAATGTATAAAATAACAAAACCTGGTTCAGCTTTTTATTTATTTATAAAAAGTGTGAACTTCGTGTTGATTTTACTATTTGAATTAGGAAGATCAGAGACTGTTCGTTATTGTAAATCACACCAAAAAAAAGCTGAACCGGGTTTAGTGATTGTATACATTGTCAGAATCCGATTGGTTCTCGTTTGTTTGTGAACTAAAAGTGATACTTTGAGACCCATTTCTCTGTGCCATGTGTGTGTATGGGGAGAGAAATCAACACCATCTTGGATTATCAAGTTCTACTCTCCGGAGCAACTATTGATGATATCTCACCAATATTTGTAGTTACATCATGGCAAGGTAACTACACAACTCAAACCTCCACCAAACTTTAATGAAGTACATTCGGTACATGTTACACAATCTGCATATAGCAGGTTACATGTCTGAGGCTTGTCACATCTGCGCAGTATCGCACTTCGAGTATGGTTAACAAGGTGAATCATTTACCAAATGATCTACACTCCTCAAAGCGACCTCGCTGCGCTGTTTTGACTCGCTACAATTCAAATTGTGCTTAGAGGGAATTATTTCCACTGGAATATGACCGGAGAGATTCAGACTTCAAAACCGTAGCTTATCATTCTCCACAACTTCTCCACTATTATGGGTATCTCATACATTGTAAATGGAAACAAAAGACTTGTAGCAGACTTTGTTTTGAGCACATTTATTGAAAAGAAAGAAATCAAGAGAAATGCAATTCTCAGGAGCAAAAAGTAGAATTACATAAAAATAAATTACAAAGTACAAAACTGTGCAAGAAAATGTGTATCTCTGCCAAAAAATAAATACAAGGAAATAATATAAAAGACATACCCCGGATCAGCCTCTTGCTGAGGTGAAGCATGCCAAATAAAGTCTACTGAAACAGCTGACATACAGGTGTACTGTAATAAAAAGGTTTAGCAACAGTATATTTTCATTCAGTTTAGTTATCAACTTGTATTAGATTTCTCTATTCATTACAAATACACACATTTCCCTGAGGAAACAATGTCCACTGGAGGTTCCACATGTTCAGTGGCTGATCCATTCTAAATATGTTTCAATGGTTTGTTTCAAACTCAATTATGAATAATAGTCAGATGCAAATTGTCAACAGTCGGTATGATGTACCTGTAAAAGAGCGAGAGGCTTCAGCGTATAATCCTTTGCTTTGACATAGCCGTGTCAGAATAAAAGGCAGAATTATACCGCAGGAGGAAAGCAGTAGTATTAACAATTTGCAAGTAGTGTAAACTTGATTAAATTAATTAGTTAAGGACCATAACACCTTAAAGATGCACCATTATGCTTAGACTGAATCATTTTTGCCCCTATAGCAGCAGGATAATCCCATCTAGAGGAGGCCATCAATATCTAATAGCAATGCACATTCTTCTCCAATTACATTTAGGTTTTACATGGATGGGAAAATAATTCCAAAAAAACAATACAAATAAAAAGTACATCATTTGGTGGTGAACAAAACAAAACAAACCCCCCCCCAAAAAATCAGGATTGTCAGACGTCGCTTGGAATCTGAAATTGCCAAGTTGAAGTGCCAAATATACTACCGGTACATAAAATAGCCCAGAACTCCCTTCTTTGTTGTCAGATCGTCGGTTTAATGCACAGACAAGATCAAAAGTAGTATACCGTTAAGAGACTTGCCACTCAAGAGATGCTAAAAGTTGAACTTCCTCTAAACTCTACACTAGAAAAGACATTTACTGCATTGTGTTTACCAAAGACCAAATATTGATCCAAGAGCCCCGATCATAATTCACGATAATTGGTTCAAATTTTCAAAGAAATTACCAAACCAGGAAGACCCAAACTTATTGCAACTCCGTAACAAAAGTGACAGTACACAAATAAATCCAGACAGTACAAAGTCTGACAGACAAGTGATTGTGATGAACAGTACCAAAAAAGTAGGACACTTCAGCCCTTTGATGTGACAAAAAACAACATACGCTTTCATTTAATATATTTTTTGATGCTAAATTTGTACACACACATATAATGTAAATGTACATCTCAAATATACAGACAGAATCCAACTTCTAATATTATTATCAACATTACAAGTCCACTACTGTTCTGTCATATCTTACGTTGGGGGATTTGACAGAACTAGAAACTGGAAACAGGCCCAGATATGACTTTCTTTTCAATAACCACTGGAATTGTGATGAAATGTTCTTAAATCTTTGGGAAAATATAAATCATTAATCCTTGTCTAGAATCAATAACCCAAATATTGCATTGCTTTCAAAAAACAAAATTGTTGTTTTTGTTCTTTACACAACATTCAACTTTAGCTTCAGCAGACAGCTAGGAAATTGATGAAACCCTGAAAGAAAAGACCACCACCAACCTGAACATTTAGAAGCATAGAGCATCTTGAGCCCATGTTGGGCCACATCAGCGAGGTTGTTTTAGGTTTATCTCCAACACAACTGACACATTCAGTCAAAATGTTGGAGCCTTACTGCAAATTGGCACAAGAATGTCCATTTGAGCCATGTGTTCTGCATTTCTTATCAGTATTGTCCAGCATCCTTCCTCAGCTCTTCTGGACAGCCTGGACTATTTCATCACAGAGAATATTTTATATAAAAAAATAAATACAGTTTGCTCGTCAATTAAATCCATGGAAAATATAGGCAAATATCATGTTTTAGTCTCGTCTTAAAAACATGGATCTTAACTCATAAGTATCTCAGACAATGGCTTATATTGAGAAACTTCTGATTTCTACTGACATTTTGTAAATCTAGTCTGATTTTATACAGAGCAACTTGAATAAAATAATCAATAATCAACAGGCAAGTCAGACTAGTAGGACATATGATCCATTGTGATGACAGAAAGGCATACATTACACTGACTGGCAGACAGTAGCGGCCTATTAACGCGTGTTGGGAGAGGGTTACGAGGGACAAGCCGCCATGTTGAGTGACAACAAAATATAATGATACTGCGCCCCCCCCCCATAGAAATCAGCCACTCTTCATTTAGTCGAGAAGGAAGAGACCGTAACGTTACAATATTTAGTTTGCAGTCACTTTTTTGACTGTCTCATAACCGCTGGTTACCACTCAAACATTATGGGTCAGGGACTCTATTTGAGGTAATCAATAATTTATGATCAAATTGATCGAAAGAAGACCACAATGTACTGTTATTATAGTGAACATGTGAACCAGCTCCATTTGTGTATTGGAGTCTTTTAAATGTCACAGAGGGAACAGGGAGCATGAAATATAGCCCTTAGACTTCTCTTGTCTACGCAGGTATGTGTAATACATGTACTACATGGTTAGAACAGTGTCCGCGTCGTTGCTTTGATTGTGCCTACAGCGGCTCGCCAATGAGATCCACCATGCCTAGCCTTACCCTACTATCACTCTTTTACTTGGTCTTCCATAGGAAGAAATGTAGTAGAGGATCACAGATGTTAAAAAAAAAAAAAGACAAGACAATAATACTTATAGTGCTGGTCCTCTGAAGCCAATCTGACATGATTTAGTAAATCTAGGATCCTTTGACTCACGTGGTCACTACATGCATGGGAATAATTGTCCATGATCCTGCGATGGATGCATGCAACATTGTTATTCTTTGTTTTTGTTTGTAATGTTTTTTATACAGGAAGGTTTCTGTAAATGTTCAGTAACACTACAGTAATGTTGAATTTTTAGCAGTATTCCAACCATCACGTGACCAAAACATGGTCATATGGAGCTGGTTTCATGCAAGTCCATGCTTTCAGTCTGCTGCCTGATAACCTTAGAAGCTGACAGTTTGGCTCATTTGTGCACAAAAAGCTATGAGATGGACCTGAGGATCCCAGGGAATCAGCACACCAATTGGCAAAATCATTCCTGTATGGAGACTAGATCCAGTTTTTTGTGTGCATAATTAGTTAGCAGTAAAAAGCCTCTAGGCAAAGACTCAGCTCGTGGTAAAATGTGCCTCAGGCTGTGACAAATACATAATAGAGGGCCAGCCACAGGTTCCAGCCTGTGGTTGAGAGTACATTTCTGTGTGTGTGTGTGTGTGTGTGTCAGTGTCCCTACACATTCTCCATTTTAATTCTTTACTTTTTCCAAACCATAATTTCTTGAATGAATTTGAACATTTTGGTCAGTATTTAAAGGGAAAGTCATCTCCTACATTTCCCAGAAGGCCTTTGGACAAATCAGAGAACTTGCCTGGCTGAACTTGTTGCATTCAGTATGTGTAGGTGGACAGAGCCATAGTGATAGTGAAAGCAAGAGCAAAAGAATAAGCTGTACATTGCCCAACACCTGTTTTATGTTAGTGTTAAGTGTTTTTAGGGTGGATTTTTCCTGTGGGAGGATGTATGCTAATAGGGGCTGGGTAGGACAGTATGACTGTCAAATAGGCAATATCACACTATGGCTCAAGATTATTCTTCGGAACAAGAAATATGTAGAATGAAAGCGGGTCCACAACTACATAAAATGTGCCATGCGTGTCCGAATGTTTTCCGATTTATTGCGCAATTTCTAAATCTTTCAAGATCTGGAAATGACCCATTTCATTTTCCATACTTTACCAGATCTATGTAGGAACTCTGGTGTGTGTGTGTTACATCAGTAACTATGTTCAGACAGCGAGTAACACTATCAATAAGTAACCAGAAGTCAATTAATTTCCTATAGAGCTGAGCGAACTGGGAAACTCGCCGATGTGTCGAAGGTCAATAAGCCTATTGGCCGAGAAAAGTTGGCCGTCAAC
The DNA here is from genome assembly GCA_900312575.1 of Acanthochaenus luetkenii. Classification (NCBI taxonomy): domain Eukaryota; kingdom Metazoa; phylum Chordata; class Actinopteri; order Beryciformes; family Stephanoberycidae; genus Acanthochaenus; species Acanthochaenus luetkenii. The sequence goes on from OMOT01008570.1 coordinate 13,896, forward strand.
AGCCAATCAGATTTGTGTGCTTCCTTCTTTCCCTACTGATGTGACTTTGTTCTGTGAACAGTGCCACCTGGAAAGTGCAAAATCAGCAAGAAACGTATTACAGCCATTCAAAATGTCCCAGTTCTCTACAACTTTTACTTGAAAGACTAGAAATAAACGTCTCAAAAACGATGCTTGAAGAATCCATCGTAGGGGTTGATGGTAATGCTAAGTTAACTCGTTAAAAGGATGCAACATTATGACGGGCAATACCAGAGCAGCAAAAACGTTTTCCCACTGGATAGATGCAATTGGAGCCTCTCGCATCGGCCACTACCGGTCAGAATTGAACGCCCTGCCCTTTACGCGTGGTGGTTGAGGGCTAGGTGGGTGCTCAGAATGAAGACTGAGCGGACATATTTACTGGGGCTATGGGAAGAAACAGTAGGAGAAATGTGAACCATACAAGGAGGACAACCACCCAGCCATCCATTACTCCATCCACCTTCAACCGCATCAATCCTTCCTGTGTCAACGCCAGCTCTTTCCACCATCTCAAAGTGGAACGTCCCTCTTTCGCGCTCATCCACCAGAATCTAGAATCATTTTTTATCGACCAGCTGTCCTATTGGTCTTTTCAGTCACAGTGGGTCATACTATTAAGTGCTGGGAGGGGGCGTGGGTCGCTAGGAGTTTGTGATCTGGTAGTTTTCTGGGCGTGGCTTGGCTTCGGTGGTGGTGGTGGGCTTGGGCGGCCAGTCGGGGTCCACGCTGAGCTCCTGGGCCAGATGCATGTAGCGAGCCCTGGGGGTTGTCTTGCGGCACAGCCAGGACAGACACATGGACCCCCACAGGTCGATGCCCCTCTGGAGATACCATGGGCACAACAAAACATGAGCCGAAAAGGGGGGGGACGGGAGAAAGGTATAGGACAGACATCCAAGGCTTGGAAATGGTTTGTGGAATTAAGAACAAAATATTTACATGAACAAAAGCAAGAATGTAATAACTAGCCAAGTTCAGAAATGAAAATGCAGTGCAAAACTGTAATTCTGGTCAATAACATTTCTTCCCCCCAGTTCCCATGGAGGTTTCTGCAATGTGTCAAGTGAAAGACACACTTACACTTGTATCTCTCTCTCTCACACAAACACAGAGCCCCTTAACCTGGACTGATCTCTGCCTTTCCCCTTCAACCTCGTCTATGATTTCTAAGAACTGTCTACCATCTGACAGCCAGGCAGTTCAGACTCTGAAGTACAAACAGTACTAGAAAACTTAACCATTGCATTCACTTCAGCAACCTAAACTCGTTTGTAAATTCCCAATCTGCTCTTTGTCGAGAAGTAGAACAGTTCCTCCTCAGTCGGTGAATGTATACAGAACCTTTACTTATTCTGGGAAGATTGACTGCGCAAGTGACACCGTTTTCAGACCTGTCTCACAAATAAAAAATTACACATGGTTTCTGAGGGAGGGGAGAGCATTTCTCATTCACTTGCCGCACCCAGACTTTGAACCCGAGTTTAACTATTGACATCCCAATCATAAGCCCACTTCTCTAAGTGATTGTGTGTAACAGTAAATATCAATAGCTCTCAGTTTGGAAATGGCTTTCAGCTTCAGCATAACCCTTTGGAAAAGAACATTATTAACCAAAATATTTTCTTTAAAAGCAGTTCAGAGGGTTATCTTGAGGACAGAGCTGAGAACAGAGCGGTTTGGAGAAATCAACGTTTTCAAGTCATGGATAGAACTTCCAACAGTGGGACATAAGAAGGAGAGGACAGATAAGTGGGATTGAAGTCTGGCACATGCAAGGTCTTAGTAGATGACAGAGAAATAAGTGGGAACAGAGAGAGGGAGAACACCAGACAAGAGGAAAATGAAAAGGCAAGAAGAAGAAAGTCTGATTTTCCCAACCTGTGGTGTCGGCGGGGCAGGAGTGGCGCCAAAGCTGCCCTGCTTGTCTCGGCTGAACACAAGCTTCCATAACACGATGTCAAGGACGAAGCTCTAAGGAATAGCGCAGTGGGCAGGGGAAAGAATTACAGAGGGGCTACTTTGATTTCACACAGCTGTGTTGTTTTTTGTGCAAAATAAAAACAAATTGTGATGCCACAAACTATGACAAATTTGAACACTTTTTAAAAGTTGTGTGTTAGTCATGAGAGTCACAAAAGGTAAAGTTAATCTAAACACCCAAAAACTTAATCAATAATAAAATGGGAGTGAAGTACAGTTATCACTGACTATGTTTATATGGACAGCAATAACCCAACTACTGGCCTTACTCTAAATAAGACAATATTATGATTAAGCTGTTCACATGGGTTGCTTATAGAACAATTCCATTTATATTCCCGCTTACATGCTGCGGAGCATAGTCAGATTAATAGGACGCAACCGCTGGAGGGTAGAGCATGCGTCGTCAAGCAATTGGATTGCCGCTTGTGAAGAGGGAGTTGGCACTGGCAGCCTTGGATATAATGCCATATAGTGTATGCTAAGCAGTGCATGTATGCTAGGAAGCCCACAAAGAGGAAGGTGGAAGCATAGCGGTATTGCTCTACTGCTAGTAGCAAGGCAGCCTTCTGAATCATATATTGACTATCCGCTGTCATTGGGTTATACAGCAATAGGTGCTTTTCTGTAAAGAACCTCTAGTCTGTCTATCCACATGTTACATTACACACACATTCAAAAGCAGCACAAAAAGATCTTCCACCCCGAGTTTCACCAACATAGTCACATAGTTGTTTCACCCTTAACTGTACACTTCTTTATTCAAGACACCGTCTCTTTGAGGACAGGAACTTTGTCACTTTACATATAATTACTTCTCACAATACAAGACTGATCCTGCCACCCGACTTGATGAGACACAGATGAGCACACTGCATGAGGAAACAAAAATCAGAAAAATACAAATTTCTGCCATGTGTGTGTGTGTGTCTTACCTCCACCAAAACAGACACAGCAGCATTGATTAAGATGATGAATAAGAGTTTAATCCTCCATTCGACGGGGACACAAACAATCTGCACGGAGAGGAAGATGCATACCAATACACACAGTCATCATGGTGTCGTTAAAAACTCACCAACTGATCACTAACAATTAGGGTTGCAAATTCTAGGGAATTTCCTTGATCGATAGTCGACAAAGTTAATGAACGACTAATCGATCAATCGATAACAATACACCAACACATTTCTTATTAATATTTCTTATTAGAAAAGACACACAAAAAATAAATAAAAACATTTAGATAACAATTAGATAAATACATCTGTTTCATGGCATAACACAAACATAATTATGAACACTTTTGTTTAAGTATGATATTTTAATAAGGCACGGGAAATTTCGCTCGCTCTTCCGAGGCGAATCAGTGACTAACACGTTCGTCTATGACATATAACGTTACAAAAAAATAAGATGAGCCTTAAGTAGACACTTACATTTGCTAAATGATTTCGAAATAGATAAATAACGTTTTTGAAAACAAAGCTATAATAAATTCCCTCTTGAAATGAGAAAGCTGCGACAAACTACGACAGCTCAGGCCTCAGTTTCAAACTTAAACTGCATTAAGTGCAGTAACTATCTAACGTTAAGCCTGTTGATTTGTATTTAAGAATATAAGCATGTTTACGTGTTCAGGGGTGAGTCGTGTGCAAAGTCTGTTAACAGTGAGTCCATCTGCTGAAAAGACATGTTCTGATGGGACAGACGTCCCCGGTATGCAGAGGTAGCTTCGCGCTAACTCTGCCAGCCTCGTAAATCTTCCTCC
>OMOT01008575.1:5667-17411 GCA_900312575.1 Acanthochaenus luetkenii
AAGCCCCGTCAGAAACACAGACGGTGACTATAAGCGTGAGTAGCCTTCTGCTGTTGACCAAAAGCTCCAATTTGTTTGGTTCGTGCCTTAAGGCTCGACCTCACCGTGTCTGGACGGCAGCTATAGTCACTTCTGCGCTCTCGCATATCGGCACTTCAAGCCTCGGCCACCCATTGATGCGGCAGCGGCAGGGAGAACAGGATGGATATTATCCAGAGAGATGATGGTCCGAGCCCTTCCTTCTTTCCCGCAGTGTGTTTAAGATGCTTCGAAAGTGATCACAACTCACCCCGTTCCAGCGCGCAGCAGGCGACGTCCATCAGTGCGCTCGGCATTTACGCACCCGAATGAAACACACGGCGCAGCACGGACGGACACGGAATTGATGAGTGCATGAGGGAGCCATCGTGTAGGTTACCTCCCACTGACAAGCTGTTCTCTCCAAATAAGACAGTTTGTAGTAATCCGTCAGTCACTGCTGGTGGATCGGTGCTGCCATCAGCCGCAGGACAGTGGGGAGAATATCCAATTATTATTTTTGTCACCTCCCTTTCAGCCTTGATATCGCTCTGTTTTGACTTCTGGTGCTCCTAAAATGATCCGTACCCACTGCATTTCCATCACGCACCACGTCTCAGCTGAAATAATGATATTCATCTGATTCTTTACCATCGTCCTTATCATTCATTGGTCAGTTGCCTTATCGGGGGTAGCAAATGCATAATATTGGTGTGTGTGTGTGTGTGTGTGTGTGTGTGAGAGAGAAGAGAGAGAGAGAGAGAGAGAGAGAGAGAGAGAGAGAGCGAGAGAGATTTCTCCCAAATGTCACTTGCAAATGGGACACGACTGCCACCTACCGACCGACTTTCCTCGCCTGTTTGCTGTATAATGTGATAGTGGCCCAAGCTGACAGTCGCATAGGGCGTTGATTTCACAACATAATGGTAATTTGAGATATCAAATTATGATTTTTTTTTAAATTCGTCTCTGCCAAAAACCATAAAACCAGTTCCCTCAGGATTCCACTACTAAGTATTGCCAAACAACACATAGATTGTTTATATTAGAACACATGTGAAGCGGAGTGATACATATAGTAAACCATCCAAGTGCTGTTATAGGCTACCAGAGACAGTAATATATTGATAAGACAGGTCACTCTTATCAGTTTTGAATGGGAACATCCGTAACGCTAAAGATGGAGGCACCGACAACGTAAGACATACTGCCAGCAAAACTGTCCAATTAAGAAAATCTGTTATTTATGATAACTGATGCAAGCGGGGGTCCACAGCGCCTGTACAACTTTGACAATCATTTAAAACCATGTTTTAATAATATGATATTCCCAGACGTTACCGTCAGATATGGAGTGTGGGACTGCATACGTGGCATGACTGTTTAAAGTTGATACCGTGGCAATGACAAGCGTATTGGCCTGCCATAAACCAGACTTGTCTTGAAAGTCGTAATCTTACCGTTTCGTCAAGCAGTGGATGGCGCGTGCGTACAAGCATCGGTAAGTGGAAAAAATGTTTTTCCTTTGTTGCTTTGGAACACATTTTAACACTCTGTGTTGTATACAATTTGTAAGCGTTCCTAAATATGAAATGCATATGATAATATTTTTGCCAGAATTTCAGATATAGACGACTCTTCATTCAAAGAGATAGGAGTCTTGTCTTGTTAGTGACAAACTTACTGCCCAGGGGGCGTTGTGAAGATGGAACCGACTTCTCTTAAGCTGGAGACACATTTACAGATTTTTCCACTCTTATCTTGTGAAAAGATTGAGAAGCAGCGCACATTTAACAACTGAAATGTGCAGATTTTCAGTCTTTTGTGACACACGCACATAACGACGGCTGTCTTTGAGGAGCACAAATCTACAAACCATAGACAAAACGGAGAATAAGCGGACGCAGTTTTCACGAGACTGTGATTTGTCGTGATTCACCTGCACTCACGACAATGTCTTTTTCTGCAATATTTTGATGCAAACAAGACTTGCAGAATTTGTGGTTTGTGTTGCAATTTGCAGAGAAAAAAGAGGGAGGAAGAAGAAATTCACGTTTCGCTTTCTTTCCCGGCTCAGCCATCGCACACGTTGGATTTTGTGTTTACACTTCAGTATTTTTCCCAGAGTTCTTCCTTCATCTGCCACAAACTCAATTTTCATTGGCTATTGACAATTGCCGTTAAGATTTGAGTCTTGGACGAGCACACACCACATGATTATGCAAAGACTAGCCCCGATAAAATCATACATGTTTGGGGTGGCAGAAGCTCAGGAGGTAGAGATCCCGCCCAGCATCCGCAAGGTTGAAGGTTCGAGTCCAGCTCCTCCCAGGAAAAACATAATCTGTCCTTGAGCAAGACACCTAACCCCAAATTGCTCCTGTTGAGCAGATTGGCGCTTTGCATGGCTGCCTCCGCCAACGGTATGATATGTACTGTAAATCACTTTGGATAAAAGCGTCTGCTAAATGCCGTAATGTAATGTAATCTAGGTGACGGTGCTGATTGGGATCTTACAGAACAAGATCTTTCACTCCCACCACATAACGATTACAACTGCGACTATACAGCGCGACTACCCTGCACTACCGCCGACTGGTCCCGATCTCAGATCGGTGCTAAATCGGGCTTGGAAAATGGGTAATGTGTTCCCAGCATTGAAGGGACTTTGGTTATATTGCTGGTTATAACTCATACTATTATTACAACCTAATAGTAAGCTACTTTGGTTTGTTTGTTAGGTATGGAAACTTAACTTAATGCATAGCTTATTTTAAGAAGGAAATTATTTCCTTCTGTTAAGAAGCTGATATTTTCAATGCCACATCATAGCTGTAGTAACAAAGAACATCATGAAAAACCTAATCCATTCTGAATGGCTGGAGGAGTCTACTATGCATTAATAAAATATACAGAGGCACAAATGCAAAATCTAAATTTTAAACTCATTTTCTCACGCTTAAAGGAAACAATGTCTGAAATGGAAAATAATATTGAAGGGAATTTAATTTTGCATTTAATGTTCAGCAGCCCACATAAATAGAACTGAATGGGAGGAAGAACCGGACAAGACCAGACTTCAGTAAATAGTGAGATTTTGTTCACGGTGATCCAATATTATATTAACTCTAGCAAAGCGCAATGTCTTTGAAATAAAAGCAACATCTGAAAAGCCATTTAGCGTTTGGAAACAACGTTTTTAGCTGTAGCTTGAAGGCACCATGAAGCTATCAGCCAAGTCAAGTGTCAGTCCAAGCCAACGCTCCATTGTCCATCTGGTCACTGTGGTCGTCAGCTCACCAGCCCACAACTGGATTATTTTTACGGTCTTTCCAGAAATTGATAATCTATCTCAACCTGTATCCCATTCTACCTTTCTTCCTCTTTCGGAAATGTGAAGAAGATCCACATGTCCTGTCTTGTCTTTTCCTGACATTGTGTTTTCTGGGTCTACCTTGCCTCCTCTGACCTAGACCCAGGAGAGATAGATTAAAATCATCCATAACATATTACTTTAGGTCAACTCAAACTCAACATGACAGTGACTGACAGAGCCCCATACCAAACACACACACACAGCTTGACTGATGTATTTCCTGATCAAAAAATATTCTGGGCTAATCTCAAAACATTCATGGTTTAAGCCCCAAAAGAAAGACCCTGGCAACGCCGCTGGCATATGAGTGCTCTGTGCTCTCCCATGACAACAAACATATACAAGTTCATATTTCCATGTTCCATGTGGGCTACAACATGAACTGTCAACCTGCCTGTCTGTTTTACCAGTAACCATAGACAAACTAAATTGATTGGATGAATGGCTCATGACAAGGGAAAACAGAATATTGTGTTTGACAGTTCAGAAAACACTTGAATGCCTATTAATGAGTATAAAGCCCTCTTTGATGTCGTCAGGCTTCAGTACTTTGGACTCCATTTATGAAAGCTTACTCTGTGTTATGAATTATGAAACACACAGTGCAGAATTTTAGCACGGGGGCTGAGACTGGAGACGTCAGGTGCTTGTGACGCACATATCTCAGGGAACTTCCTGTACCACACACATTATGCTAAACTCATTCATAATATACTACAATGTACACGTTGTATATTGGATAAAAAAAATACAACAAAAATAATGCATAGATGAGTGAGGACGTCTCCCATTTGAGGCAGGTTCTGCATTCTTAGGCCACGTGATATTAGATATGAGAAAACATTTAAATGCCAGACCAGGGATCTGTCCATCTAGCTGTCAATATATGATCACATTTCCCTCAGTGCTGAAGGCGTTGCATCGTTCATCTGTCTTCATGACTGTCGACCTGCCTGTCTGTGGGTCTGGCGTATGGCGGTAAAGCGCGCCGCCCTCTTGCTTTCCAGTCGTAGAAGACATCATTAAATGACTCCCTCTTTCGCTCCATTCTTCACACCGCCCATTCTCCCAGGCTCTGACCACGGAGGCGGATGAAACCGATTAGTGTGCAAGCCCACTTCGCTCACCAAGATAGCAGAGCAACTTTTCAATATGCCACCCTTTCCAATCTATAGTACATCCACGCCATTCACCTGTATTGTTGAGTTCGTTTTTTGAGTGCCGTTCCATAATATGTGCCCTGATGGTGTGACAGCCTTGCCTAATGGCTTAGATTTAAAGCTTTCATTTTACCACCAGCTGTGAATCTCTGGTGACCACTCCTTACTACTTAAGATCTTATTGGCTCTGTGGGAGCCATCACTTAAGGCCATACCTTTTATCTTGATTTATGTTGCTTTTGGGACCACAGAATCTGTGTTGATGGAAACACCTGCTACTTCAATGTGAAGCTTTGGGATATTCATACACTGCCCAGAATCCATCACCGCATATGCTGTATAGACACGCTTATGTGCTCATTGTGAAATGCATTATTGTACATCTCATCTGGTCACATGGATACATACAATTCATGTAAACAAGAGTCCTGCACACTAGTGAAACATGTTAGTAAAGGTCACTTTGCCCTTGGACAATGTTAAAGAGGTATTGTGCTGCCACTACAAACAAGGTGACCTTGTTCGCTCAAAGGGCAAGACACACTCATGGGGCCAGTTACTCCTAAAGTGGCATGGACAAAAAAAAAAAAAAACATCCCTTGGGTGAGGGGATGCTTCAGTATAGATTATTGGATATAATTCCAGCACCCTATACTCAAAAGAGGATTGCCTTGATATTGACAATGTGAATTCCTGACACACAAGTGGATTAAAACGGATGGTGTAGGCTGGATATGATCATTTTTCACTACACTGTGCTCTTTATTATCCCCTTACAGAGACCACACATAAAAGCTGGTGTTTTGACAGAAGAGACGACGAAGCAGTAAAGTGGCATTCAGAGATGGCTTAAGGCACACAGATATCTTCCTTTCCCTGGGAGTATTATGTTGTCGGGACCCAAATAATACATGTGTTGGGATGCAATTAGATAATGTAATAATCATGTTGGATATGCTGTGTAGGTCACATCCCGTGATCAAAAGGAATACACCACACTCAAGACTAGGCTACTCATCATTGCTATTTGCTCTGCCAAGATATAATTTTAGCTGAGAAAGAGGAAAAATACAACACAAAAAGGAAGTTATTGAAACATCCTGAAGCATATGTATTTCCAAAGAGAAGGATTAAAGAACATAAATGCAAAGCTCCTTGTAATGATAATGATTATCATTGTCATTATAATGATGACAGTGATACCATGTTGCATGGAATGCACGGCTTTGCATATCAAGTGTCACTGGTGATGATGTGATATGGTAATTCTTAGTTACTCTCTCTGATGTAAGGATGTGTGTGTCAAATTGTTTTGCTGAGCAATTCTTCTCAAGACCTTTGTGTCTCTAAAGTTGGGTCTTGGTATTTTTTTAAATTTGCTCATCATTTGTGTACCATTTTCCCTGTCTTATGGTCTCCAGAAATATAGTAAAATGTACCTGCACAAAGATCAAATCTGAGATTCACCCAATAGGGGAGAGACAGAAGTACTGTGACATGCTCTGCACAATTGCATCACCTACAGTTGCCCCTTATAAAAGGAGGCTCTGAATACATTAGTCATGCATGTTGATTATTTTGGAGATTTGGCATTCGTTATTGATGATGTTGTTTTTGGATTGTTTGGGACATCACTGCTGATATCCTGAAGGGCTCAGAAGCAATGAGCTAATGTAGTCAGGTGTGTGAGAGGCAAATCTGCGGGTCTTTGTATGTGTCACTCCCCTCTATTCCGCTCTGTCAGGCCTGGTGCCACCTGAGGTTGCATACTGTTGTACGCTAGTCTTTCTCTCTGATGTTTGATTCCCTCCTTTTCTTTCCCAGTTTCCACTGTACTCTCAGTAATCACATAATTCAACCACGGAATGAGTTTGCAGCTTGCAGAGTCAGTGAGAGACGTTCCACAAACACCTCAGTGGCGATGTTTCTGCGATTCAAAGCAATTCATCAAATTTCCCGGACTTGATAATTAGGTGCATCAATGTGTTTGCCATCCTATTTAATCTCCACTTTGATCCAAACTAATCTCTAACTGTACTTGTTATCCAAGGCTTCTTTTGGCCCAAAGGGCTTGTGATCGAATAATGAATTCTTAGTTTCCATTCCATTCCATTCTTTTGTCTTGATTTCTCCATTCAACCCCTGCATCTGGGATACATTTGAATAATTCAAAGTATGCTTCACCTTACAAAAATTCTGTAAGATGCTTAAACAGCACAATATAATGGTACAGGAGACTAGATGACTGACTTGATTACTGTATATTGGCTGCAGCCCAAAGCAGTATCAAGAGATGAGAAGGCCCACCCACACTCACTGAAGGATGACTCAATAGATGATCATAATATGATCAGTATATTACATATCATGGAGCATCATCATTTGACAGTTGTGTCCTTTTACATGTGAATACATACCCAGTATTAGTAACACACAATAATGTAAGACCTAAGTGCACAAATGTCATCTTTTCCAATTGGATGGCTATTAATTCTGCCCTTTCAAGCCTATAACTGATTTGGAAAATGTCTTGACATGACAAATGGACCTGTATTGAATAATGCAGACATTTCAGAAATCAGAAAAAATGATTTGCATATGGGCAAGTGAAATGAACTGAACACAATTCTATTCTACTTCATCTGACAAGTACTTACCACAGCCTTCTGCATTTTGAAAGATACTGAACAACTCTCAGAAGCACTCTGGCATGTGCATTCAGGCATAGTTCCAATGAGGAAAAGTACACATTTGCACACAAGGCTCTCTCCCACAGTGACAGTGACATTATAAGCTGTATTTGAATTAGCAATGAGGCTTGGCTCACTAGAAATCACAGCAATTAAAGAAAAAAAGTAATCTTGTATCTCGTCTCAACAAAAATGGCGTCGCCTCACCAACTACCCTTTGGAATGTCCCACCTGACCTAACTCTACTACCACAGAAAAACACAATCCCACTAAATGTAATTCTAGATGCAATTTCAAGATAGTTTTCCACGCAAAGTGTCTGGATTTATTTATAGAGAAAATGAAAACTAATTAAAATGATTAAAGTTTAACTATCTCTTGTTGACCAGCATCATTCTAATATTACATGCAATACTGTCTCCAAGGAACTTGTACTTTGAAATCTCCCACATTCTCCTTTAGTAAGAATGTATTTATTAATTAATTAATTTGTAACAGTAGTTTCTGTGGATGGTGATGATATATTTCAGATTCAATTTACTTTGGCCGGTATGTATTGAATACTGTAATGCATTATTTGTTGCAATGCATTATTACTGTATATGTTGGCTTAATGGACTAGATGTGCTGTTTGGGTATTTGACCATAATAAATGACCCACCCTCACCCCCATCCCTCAAAAAAGGACAAAAAATAAGTAGTGAGAAATGTCTGTTCTAGAAGCTACATAATGAAATGTATATTACACAGAAGCATCCTCAGACATTATTTAGATGAAAACAGCTTTGGATATTTGAGAGATTACTGTGCTGATTGATGCCAGAGCTATCCCCAATGCTTTTATTTCTGGAAATTAGCTTGAAATTATTCATCATCAGCTGTTTCCTTAATCAGTCATTAATTTGTTTTCATAATTTGTTTAAATGTTCAAATACTCCCTGCACATTCAGATATCTATCTGCCACCAATTAACAACTGCAGTCTAAAATATCACAGTTTAAAAGTTGTATGCATGAATAATATTGACAGAAATATTCTTAGACAGAAAATGATGATATGCATGGAAAACCACCAATAGTACCTACCCATTTTCTTTAACTGATGAGGATTTTCTTTCATTCACTCATCCATTTCATGTAGAGAGTGCATTGTTGATTATATATGCAAACCACCGATAGGAGCAAATATAGCTTTAAATAAAATAGAATAAATACTGCAGAGTAGTGAACACATTCCCAACAAAAAGCCAAATTATGAGCCATAGTCATGATAACACGTGACTTCTCCAACTGATATGTCAGTATCACTTTGCTGTACATCCTTAGAAAACGTATACCCTCTAGAATTTGCTATTAATGCACAGCCATTAAAGGCTTACTAAGTTTGCTACAGAGAAAATCTTGATTGACACTCAGAGGATGAAGCGTTAAGCATGATATAAACCTTGTAATCCTGTATCATAGCAGATTTAGATATGGTGTAACCTCAGATCCAGCTTGTTTATCTCCTTGACTGTGTCTCTGTTCATGCAAAACAAGCAGCGCTCCTGACAATGGCATACCTATTCACATGTGAGGCAGGGAGCAGATTTGCGGCATCTGGATGTGACAGGCGATCCTCTCTCTCTAATCCTCTGTGTGGTTCTCTTTCTGCTCAGAGACATAGGCAATCGAGCAAGCCATCCATTCTCACCAAGCCTGCCATAGGGAAAATAAAAAGAACACAGAGTAAATGGCTACATAATCAATATGAAACATGATAAGGAACTGAACATTTTATTGTCTGTGCTCACATACTAGTTAGTAGGCAAAAAATATACCTTTCACTTTTAAGTGAGATGGTTGTGAGGTGATGTGTCAACCATTGATTAGCTCTTTAAGTGTCTCCAGGCTGGTATCACAAAACATTTAAAATGTGTGGGAGGGTGAGAATCCATGACGAGTTACAGAAAGGGAAGTGAGTGTGCGATTAGTTGCAATGGCTCCACTTCGGTTGTATGATGTGATTCATACATGCACATCTTGATATATCAAAATACCATCCATCGCATGTCCTTAAATGGCATCAGATCTCTAAGAGTTACGGCTGATAAAATTAATGCTGGATACACTAATCTTCTTGGAGAGGCAAAAATGCAACATAAAGGAGGGATAAAAAGTACAGCCGTGGCTTTATTTGGCCCCAGTGAGGTATCACCTTGAAAGGGTGGAAATAATTGAACACCAAAGAGTCTCACTACTGATTACCTTAATCATCTTCCTCCTAGAAAGGCCATTTTACAGTCTGGTTAACTACTGACAATAAGAAGCCAATGACTGTTAAATGACATTCATAACAAGAGCTGCTTGTGGTAATGTCTAATGGGCAAGGTAACACTATTTTAAAGAGATTAGCTGTAAGATGAGGAATAGAATATGAGGCCAGATGTGACATGGCATGACAAACTGTAGCCATTAAACACACTGGATGACTGTAACGTAATTCACCACTCCTACTCTTGCTGTAGTTACTAAATGGTCACTTCATGATTATACTTTTAATATTTGACAAAGTGGCTGATCATTTGATGGTTCCTACCAAGTAATTCCAGTCAATGTGCATCAGTAATATATCTGGTTTGGAATTTGCATATCATATTGCTGTTGTCATGCGTTTTAACTTAATTTGAAGGATCATATGATCCTATATGGGTTGAGAAAATGCAACGAACTTTGGGCTAATTAATTCCTTTCAAAACTCCACTGGAAAATATACATGGTGGTCAAACTAAAAACAAGGCTGTTTTTCTTAATTCCTGAAATGTTTACACTGTAAAGTTTTTGGGGTACAAGTTTTTCGCCCAACATTGACTAAATGTGTTTTTTGGAAGATTTCACTCCTCATTTTGATGGTCATTGCACAAAAGTGCACTCTGTGAAGTCCACAACAACAACCCATGTTTGTCATAGAAAAAGAAAAGCAGCTTTTTTTTATTGAGAGAAAGAAAGCTATTCAAGACATCATGATTATTTTATGGACTATCTCCATATGTTAACTCCAGCTCTGAGTTTGTATATGGCATACTGCAGCAATGCTCTCCATTAAACAGCTATAACTGCAATTATTACTAGCAAGTGGCCTTTCTGTTTGTCACAAGTTTACTCATTCAGCAGCTACGCTACATTACATTACAGTGAGCTACATTGTTGAAAGCACAAATATTAAAGTTATCGATGTATGGTAGATGTGCTCACATGTTCATATGTAATTCTCTAGAAATTCTATGCTGATACAGTATGACTATCCATCTATGATCTTGTCAATTTATTACTGAATTATTACCTAAAATAATATGCAAACAGCAAATGTACATTTCTTTTAATTTGTAGTTTTCTTTACAGAATTTCAGGTTTTATCCGTAACCAGTATTAAGCCTATTTGTACTTACACTTCAAAACCAAGGAAATCTTTTTTTGTTTGCACTCTGATGCATTTTACAGTATGAGAAACACTGAACATACTGTGTGAGTGGTGACAGTGACTCAATCAATCTTCCCTACTCATTGATTATACAGTCGCATGTGATTGCACTGCTCTGTTATTGTACTGTTATGTTCTCACATCATCTTCATGAGGGATCAAATATCAAAACAATATTACAATTCAGGCTAGCAGTGTAAGAAAATAGGAAACAATACATTAGGTCAATCTTTTTCCCCAGGCCAATATTTATAGAGCTTCCTGCAATACATGTTCATACTTAATACAAATCCACATGCAATACAGTCATTCAGATGATTTATCATTCTGAGTATGCATTACTTTTGAAAACGTACAATCAATATGATAAATTGGAGCCAATACTTGTGGCTATGGCCAGAAATATAGTGGCCATTTTGTGTAGTGCTCAGCATGAAATGTAAAGATTGCTTTCAGCATCAGTTTAAGACAGGGGTCACCAACCTTTTTGAAACTGAGAGCTACTTCATGGGTACTGAGTCATACGAAGGGCTACCAGTTTGATACGCTCTTCTGAAATAACAAATTTGCTCAGTTTGCCTTTAGTTATACATTATTTTAATAATGATTAATGATACTCATCTATGTGAACACACTGATCACGTTAATGATTTCTCACAATAATTATCAACAATGACAACAAGGTGGGAAACAGATATCAATATTCAGCACTTTATCTCTATTAATCTCAGTAATTGTTACATTTTCAGATGATCACTTACATCACTACATTTCATAGGAAAAATGTCCCATTTTAACTAGCCATTGACAAACCCTTTTAAGAAATCATGAACTATGTTGCACCATGTTTAAAAAAGGTATCAATTATGTAATGTTAAAGAAAAATCAACTTGTAAAATAAATATTGTCACATTTTGAACTAATGACCAAATCTGCTGCATTTTTAACAAAATTATATCTGTTACATGTCATGAACACACTTTTAAATTGAACACAATTCTTCAATATTTTAATTAAACTTTGCCATGGCACTGTCATGTT
>OMOT01008577.1:14436-26180 GCA_900312575.1 Acanthochaenus luetkenii
AGCCCTGTTAATTGCTTTTGATCAACAACTGTGGTATTACGTATTATTTAAAAAGAAATCGAATCAAATGACACAGAACACTGAGAATTTGTAGTGGGAGTGATCCATCTCCATTTGCTGTTAACAGAACCAGTGAGCCTCGAAACGCGCAATATATCCCTGATTATGGCCTATTACCAAGGCAGTAAAAACATAAAACGCTGTTTCAATGGCAAACGTGTCAGTGAAAAGACCGGGATTGCGTCGTTAGAGCTCCCCATGTCTGACCATGAACATGCGGCTCCACTGGGGGTCGTTCAGCGTGGCTTCCATCATGAACAGCTCCACCGTCTGAGATGGGTGGCGCGTCAGGAACTTGATCAAAGGCTCCCTGAACGGACTGCCAGCCTGATGTAGGGAAGAGCGAAGGGGGGGAGTAGCATGGAAGGAGAAGGGAGACGGCAAAGGGAAAAGGTGAGAACAGAAGGAGGAAAGATAGGAATTATTTATTTAAAGCAAATCAAGATTATATTCCATCTAAACTGGATTAGGAGGCTTATCCCAGGTCAGGAAAATTAATATTGTTAGATTTTTGAAGGATTTGCTGTAAATGCATAATGTATTGCCTACTTCACCTAGAAAATTCTAAAAAGGTAAAAGGAAATAAACGTCCATCTGTTTAACACACAGACGAGCCTGCCTTAAATTCTACAAGTCAGTCGTAAGAGTGGAGTTTGAGTCCCACCTCTATGAGCATGGCCCTCTCAGTCTTCATGACCACCTCCAGCAGAGGTTTCACCAGAGTCTGAGGTGCTGCCGGTATCAGGTGGAAGAGGTTGATGATGGCAGAACAGATCTTCATTTCCTAGACAGAGAAACAGAGAAGATGGAAGAGAAGGACGGATGAAAGTCTGGGAAAGACGACGATACTAGACTAGGGCATAATTTCTGCCAGCCACTGTGGAAAGACAAGGACGGATCTTAGTCCCGTCAAACTAGTGAAAATGCAATCAGGACCACATTAGGGGTAGATATGTTTCTGGAAGAAAAGTATGCGGTATCACACTTGAATGAGTTCTTGGATTACAGTCGAACAGGGTACAGACAAATAGGCAGTATGCATGACAATTTTCATAAACCCGACAAAACCGATATCCTGGGGGTGCAAAACAACAAAGGCGGAAGGGGGGAATTGGACACGACAGTAACGTTTCTGAAACACGGCCACAGACATACGGACACAGAAATACAGGGCAAGTCCACCACCATCACCACCACCACCACCACGACATCGGTTCGACTAAGTTTCAATCACTGACAGGGAATCACCAACAGAGGGCGCAACACCGGGCCACATCTCACCTCAACGCCCTCCAACGCAGGCTGTGCCGGAACGGGAGACAATGATCAGAGAGTCAGCAGCGCAGTGTGTGTGGGGGCAAGATCTTGTGTGTTTTTGTGTGTGTTCTATATGAAAGGTGAGCAGATGAGACAGGGTGATAACAATGAAATGAATGGGCAGACAGCCACGACCTTTAAGCGTGACCTCTGGAACTACTTTTCTCTGCTGGGTGAATAACAGGGCGGAGGGGCATATCGGAAGGTTAGCCGGGCAACAGAAAATCCATGGCATTAGGAGGAAAAACACTCTTTCTGACAAGGTCATGACAGATATCACGCCATTCACTGAATACTCTTCAGCACTACAGAAACTGACGTTTTGGCTATCCCCCGTTTTCTTTTTCCATTTTTCTAGACATGAACCACCTCCTTTCTCCGCGCCATATCCTCCTCCTCTCTCCCTTAACCTTCCTCTGTCTCTCCACATCTGCCTCCATCATCCATCGGTCCTGCTCCATCTTGCACTTTATCAATCTTGGCTAGTTGACTCCATGACCCTGGCCTTATTGTCGCTGCCAGCCTTGCTGTCAACAGGCACAAAGACTAGAAGTGGAGGCAGGGGCAGAACACAGGGACAGTTTGCATCTAATTACACTCACCATTTTGAGATGAGGAACGAACAAAAAAAAGACAAGGCAAGACAAAAAAAGGGTGCTATTTCTGTAAGGAAGAGGCGGCGTCTTTTCCCCCTCTTTCTCTCACCTTTTCTTTGCCTTTACAAGGTTATCTGTCGGGGAGATAATGAGGAGACGCAGCGCTGG
The DNA here is from genome assembly GCA_900312575.1 of Acanthochaenus luetkenii. Taxonomy (NCBI): domain Eukaryota; kingdom Metazoa; phylum Chordata; class Actinopteri; order Beryciformes; family Stephanoberycidae; genus Acanthochaenus; species Acanthochaenus luetkenii. The sequence goes on from OMOT01008577.1 coordinate 16,578, forward strand.
GCTCACCACCGCCTGCCTGGCGCCTAATTAATCATTGATTGTAATATGGCCACTCACGACTCACCGGGGAGGCCACACTGAGGAGGTGTTGACTATATGCGACTATGGCTTTGTGTGTGTATGGGGCAATTTCTCTGCCTCTTCAGCGTGCGCTGTTTGGCTTGAGCGGGACAGATCAACTGAAGAAGAAAAAAAGGTGCCAGGAGACAGTTGTATTGACCCGTTCCTACAGGCCATGTCTGCTTCTGTATTGCATTCACTCAGGCTTTCAACTGAGGTATTGAACTGAGGTTGATGAAAGTAACAAGACACCTCTACATGGTATGAATGATGAAAGCTTCACATTTATATCAAACTTCACAGTGCTGAAAGGTGTGTGTGTGTGTGTCTGATATGTCTATACTCACGCTGCCATCGCTGCGCTGGCCCCCCTTGTGGGTTATTACAACCACCTCCATCCACTTCCTCAGGTGTTGCTGAGAAAGACAGACAGACAGACAAGATTGAGACTGTGTGCGTGCGTTTGTGAGCGAGTACGTGTAGTCAGTGGTGTCAGAGGCCAGTATTTCCAGGGGGCATGCTCCCGCAGCGTAATTTGTTTTTGCAAAACAATAATTCATTTTAATGCATTTTTCGAGACAATTTTAACCAGATTTTATGGTTACACAAGCCTAATGGTCTAAAATATCCTCAGCATAATATTTCAGCTATGTAGATAGCTAAAATACTTGCATTCTGATGGTAACAGTTGCTGACAAGGGCGTCAATTTCATTTTAGAAGCGTTAGAAACATTTAAAGCGATTTGTGGCTCACTGTGTGCAATTTCATGCATTTTTACATTATTTGGCACCTCTAGTACTGAAGATCTTTTTAGGTATTTTTACAGCCAGAACTCGATTTGTGATGGTGGTTTGTCATTATTTATACTCAAAAACAAATTAGGCCTTGTGACAATTTGACCGTTGACCTTATTACCTTCAAATTGATCAAATTAAAGGTCTGTCTGACAGCTTCTGCACCACTATGGATTTGGGGTTTGGTTGATATGTCTGCTCTCTGCTGTCTCCCTTAATCTTTTGCTATCCTTGCTATTGATAGAATGGACATTACCTTTAAAAAAACAAACATACTGGCTATCACTAATATTTACTGCTACTTCCCTCAAAACTGTCTCAACTTCCTCCTGCTACAGGAAACACGAGATGACCCAAAAAAAAGTCAGCTCTCAAGATACCATACATTTATATTTATCATACAATAGCCTGGATGAATACTTGATTCTGTTTGGCCTGAGGGGTGCCGATTCATTTCAGATAACCACATGGCTCTGACACAGACGTTCTAAATTAATGCACCACGTTCAGACTTGCTTAGGAATTGAATGATAGTATTGTGTGCAAGGGTACTAGATAGGAGATGGTCATTGCACCAACAACAGCTTTAGCAAAACTAGGAATACACTTATTTTAGCTTATTAACTTTCTTCATCATCTAATCACCTCAACTCTGCTGGCCTGTCTCCCCTCATCTGAGGCTGATCCTCCTGCCTCCATTTGACTCTGTTAAATAGAGCAGTGCATGTATTCAGAAGTTGCCAGATTGACAGCCGTCTATAGGCAACTTTTTAAATGACTATATTCAGATTAACTCACAAGATAATATGATACACCACTGCAACATATTTAGCTAATGTTACAGTCAATCAAACAACAACAGATGTCTCCATATTCCTTCACTCTCCTTACCATGCTAGCTAGCAAGCAAACTTTAGACTATATTAATTTCAGTTACAAAGATGGACAATGTGAAAATGACAATGGTATTTCCATCTGTTTACAAGTTAAATTCAGTTGAACACATTGTTTGATCAATGAGAATAAGACACAATGTCTAGTGTCTTCTCTCCCGACACAACTTGGCAGCTCAGTCTGTCTGCACCTGTCTTTTGATTGTGCATTTGTTTAATGTAGCCTGGCTTCCTGGTTGGGTGGAGTTTTCCTGTGACTGGCCAGAAGGACCAAACACTACCCAGCCTGCAAACTTTGGTGTAAAAACTGTACGGTACTGTATTGCTCTTTATTTATAGTTTTTCACAACCGGAACGTCTATTCCGTCATCAAATTCACGGTGCGTTCCAGCCCAATGACACCCCTGCGTGAGGTGTGTGTGTGTGTGTGTGTGTGTTACTATATTCCTCAATGGGTAGAGCATGGCATCAACAATGTCAAGGTTAAAGGTTTGATTTCCATGATTGCCATGAGGACACCATTGATAAAAATGCATGTTGTGCTGCCAGACGCTTTGGATAAAAGGCATCCACCAAAACACAAATGTTATCAGATGAGAGGGGAGGAGGAGGAGGACAGAGAACGATGTGTTTCTCACCATCATCTGGTCACAGAACTTGTCATTGAAGGAGTTGGGGAAGAGGCGCGTGACGGAGGTGAGGCGGTTCACCACGTTGAGCGTCAGGCTGCGGTAGTCACCCAGCATCATCAACAGGGGGCGCATGTGAGTGTGGATCTGGTCCACCTCAATGGTGGCGCCTTCCAGGAACTAAAATAGTGATTGGACACATTAATTACACTACCAATACATTTCATTAAAATTGTTAGAATACTCATACTTAATATGATTAGTTATTAATATACAAACTAAAATTTGAGTTGTAGATGGAAAATAAGCTTCTACTAAAATGTCTTATTGTGACTCAAAACACAGGTCTGTTTTGCTCCGATAGGGTCATACCTTACAGAGACAGCTTCAAAACACCATTGGTAATGTGACCAACACAGCGCCCGTCATGACAGCTCTGCCCTGCCCATACCATTCCACCACACATCATTTTAGCTGTTGCATAGTGTTTGATCTTTTGTCAAAAGCTCAGACAATAAAGTTCAATGCCCATAATAGGATGACAGTGGTTCAGCAGGGGGGGCCATACCACATACGACAGATTGGCCCTATAAACCAAAAACATCTCAAAAGGTAAAACAAAACGTTGATATACTGTACCATAAGGATAGAAATACAATCTACTAAAATAGTTACGCATCACAGAATGTTATCTTTTTTTAAAGCCACATTTTCAGGGATCTAACGAGCAAGATAACGTTGACCTGCATTATGAGAATAAAATCCCAAGATCCCAAGTTCAGGCTTTAGAAATGGACTTGCTCAGCATTAAGAAACTAGAAACATGCAGGAATGGGGGTTTTTTTCTCCCAAGGCCTAAAATTGAATCACTCTAATTCACATTCCACAAATCATCTTCCATCTGCATTAGACCTGGCCTTGTCGGTCCCCCCAGCCCTGTGAAGAGCTCACTACCCCTTGTGTCTCCATTAAGGAACTAAGGCCACTCAAATGAGGGCATGGCCAGTCGTAAACAAGCACACATGCTATCACCGAACAGTGACGACGCACACCCACATTTCCACACAGACGGGAGGGGATGATGCATGGCAGCCACATTAATTTTCCTCTCAGCGCTGAGAACAAACACTCCATCCTTTATCGATCAGCCCGTGGCAATGCTCATTAGTGCTAGCAGGGCAGAGATGAAAGGATGGGGAGAGTGGAAAATGGCTAGGCAGAAAAATAAATGGGAGGATGGTGAAAAGGAGTGATGGTGGTAAAGAATGAAAACGAAGTACACTGAGAAATTGAAGGAAAAGGGGACAAAGAGGTTGGGGTGGATGGATAGTTTGACGAATAGAGGCAGGGCTGTTTCGGGGAGAGTGTGATAAAGCAGAGGGAGGTCTGTATGAAGATAACTGGGTGCGGGAGATTGCATGAGGGAGAGATTAACAAAAGACTTCTAAGATGGCAAATGACAAGAGGGATATAGAGAAAGGACTGAGGAGGCGATAGGGAGGAAGAGCGTTCTCGCATCCCTATGGCAATGTCCAGCACCAAAGATGGAGAGAAAAGTATGAAGGCAGGTGAGGGATGATTAACATTTAAAAACCCATGCTAGTGACTATCAATTCAGTTTGTACTGTTGGCAAATCAACTTAAAAGTGTAATCAATTCACTCACTTTGCCTTAATTTCCACCAATAAATACTGGTTTCATGCACACATATTTTTACTTCATCCCGCACCTGTCTTGATAACTGTGGGCGTATAACAGTTGTGATGCCCAATCACACACTGGAGGTAACTTATTTATTGGACGTGTTGGACAGACGCTAGTATATGAGACACTACCCTATGAAAGCTAACATTACCTAACATAACACAACAATGACAATCTACCACTTTGATTATTGATTTTGGCAGTACCTAAAATCATTAACTTCTCAAAATATCTAGTTAGCAACCAAGGGAGGGACTAGGAAAGGTGATACAAAAAAGATACAAAAATGCAACCAATGACATTTACTGTAATTCTTAATTATTAAAATACACTTTCATCCAATTCTAAGCTGATTATGAAACTACAAAGAGCAAGCCGATGTTTTGGTCATACAATCGTAATTTAAAATATCACAACCCCCAATGTTCTATATTAATTCACACTAATTTACAGCCCAATTGCCCCATAACCACGCTGAAAGCTGGAAAACTGTGTTTTTCAATGGAATGTGCTTATAAGACAAGAAGAATGTGTTTTACACCGGAGGAGGTAGGGAGAAGAAAACCTTGGGGGAGAACCAGAAGCAACAGAATAAAGGATGAAGCACTGACCTTCCTCATGCAGGCCTCTCCTGCTTCCTGCAGTTCACTGTTGGTGGAGTTGAGGGCTTTGAACAGCGCAGCGATGATCTTCTCTCTAGACTGGGGCAAGTAGTTACAGGCTGCCAGGGCATCTAACCAGGAGACAGAATACCAATGCCATTTAAGACTGACAAGTCAGGGATACGGAATGATGAAAATCTATGAAGTAATACTAGCAAAATAAGTCATCGTAGAAATGCTGAAATGCTAGTAAGTTAGTTACTTAGATAATTCACACAGTGGTAAAACAAAAGACATGAATGATCATGACGTTGTCTGCTATTATCATGAGAATCAGTTTGCATTACATTTTAGGCATTTAGCTGACGCTCTCATCCAGAATGATTTACAATGAGCACAAAAGAAGAGTAAACGTAAATTCCAAGAATGCCAACATTACGAGGGACGAATATCAGGTCCCATGTAGCCTACTCACTGAGGGCAGCGATGCGGAGAGGAACCAGTGAGGGAAGGCTCTTGTAACAAGGCAGCTTCATCAGAGCCGCATCCTCTGCCTCACACAGGTTCAGCAACTGGAGAGGAGAACAATGCAGGTCAGAGGTCAACAATCAGTGTGCTACAAGTGTCGATGTAAGACATTTAGGCTTGAAGCAGTCCAGTGTATATAACATGTTGAGGGGGAAGCACACAGCCAGAGACAGTGTAGAGGATTCATTTGATTCTGCTTGGTGCCTTCTTCCTTTCCTCTCTCTCCATTTGTCATTTGTGAAAATACACTAAATCTAAACCAAATCTAAACCTAAGATGCCAAACAAACACAGAAACACTAACTCATCTCATCTGCTTTACAGGAAAGCCAACAAATAATAATGGCAAAAAATAAGAAACACATTCATAAATATGTAATGCTACAAAATGCTCTAAACGGTATGACATTAGACAACTGTACTGTAATGGCACATGTCATTGTTTTTTTTTCAGAGGCAGGCTGAGCAATACGGCCTCCAAAAAATGATGACTTTTCATTACATTTTTCTAGTTGTAGGGGCAATCCCCCAGCTGTGGGGGCCACTGCAGCTAAATAAACGTTAAGTAACTCTAGATCTGACATCTCCTGAGCCTTGCTTGATACCTCTGTGTAGAAGACCTTGTGCTCCATGACGTTGAGGTCCATGGTGAAGAGGCGGGGCTGCAGGGTGGTGCAAAAGGTGTTGCCCTCCATCAGACCGATCTGGGCATTGGCTGGCTGGTGACGCAGCAGGTGCTTCTTGGGGGGAACCATGTCTTGCAAAACCTGGAGAATGAAGACACGTGACAACTATGGACTCATACGTTGACATTACATTCATATTTCAGGCATTCAGCTGACGCTCTTATCAAGAGCGCCTTACAATGACTGCAACAGTGGAATACGTTTCAGTTCCTTGATCACCAACATTACAAGCAACAAAGAGCGTTGCAAAAAAACACACAGCATGTGTGTGACCAATGCTTTTATGATTAAAAGCCCACTGAGAGAAGTTTCTATTTGCCATAATTTACCACAGAAGATAACTACTCACTCTGCGTTGATAATGTGACAGCTTTGGAAATAGAATCCCTTTTATCAGGGCAATTCATCTTAGTAACTACAGCCAACAATCACGGATTGGATGACAGCAGTATGCAGACTGCTATTATCATAAATTATCATCAAAATTATAGACAATTGTAATTGTGCAGCCCTATTAGGTCTCTCCAGTCCTCAGCCCCACCTCTTTGTGTGGCTCCATGATTACGGTGACACTCTTGCCGGTGACCTGGGCTAGGACCTGCAGGGAGTGCATGGCCTGCTTCCTGACGGTGGAGTTAGGGGAGGTCACCTCTCGGACCAGGTCGTGCGTGACCATGTGGAAGGATTTGTCCTGGGCAGCCAGCAGCTCCTCAGTCTTTTCCTCATCTTTCAGAGGGGTGGCGCAGCGCACCAACAGTTGCTCCAGGGTGGTCTTAGCCATGGCTACTGCTCCGTTAGACACCTATGTGAAAATCAATAAGACAGTTAGTACTATGTCATAGCAGTGAGAGTGTAGCGGTACGACAAGAGAAGAAAATAATTGTTTCACTACACCTGCTGGAACCCATTGTAAACCAAAAATCAACAAAAACCCAAAAGGGAGCAGGCAGACCTTGAATCGATGCACTAAATAACTAATGAATCAACTGAAGGGAATATTACTACTTCTGCACTTTCTGCTGGATTATTTACATGATACTGATCACCCTTCACCTCTCCTGTGAGATCCATCATGACAAAGAGCAGGGCCTTGAGGAAGGTGAGCTGGTTCTGCAGCACCCAGATCAGCGGCAGTCTCTCCATCAGGAACTTGATGGACACCACGCCGCCCAGCTTGGCGTACCAGGCCTGCTCATAGCAGCAGGCGCACAGACGCTCCACAATGTAGGAGAACAAGGGAAGCTGGCATGCCTGGAGGTGGAGAGAAGATTAATTGGTTTCTATATGAAAGATTATTTACAAAAATAATAACCACCAGAGACAACTTTTTAATTTGACATAAAGGTGTATTTTTTCACAGCTGTCCCATTTTTGAAATAGTCTATGTGTCATTTGGTCGGAATGCAACTGTTCAATTTAATACCAAGCAATCACAAGATTGGCAGTGAAAGCTTTCCTAAATAACCTTAATGGCAGATCACCACAATTACACAAGAACTGATGAGAGATGAGATGAAGATAAAAGCTTCAACGTCTTATTACATCCACTAATAACCGAAACCTCCCCTAGGCCACTGACCCTCTCCTTGGAGCCCAAGATGATGCTGGCCACGTCGAAGATGACGGCCAGGGCCACCTCTCCGATCTTACACAGCTCCTTCTCCTCGTAGGCCATGCAGATAGCTATGGCATCAATCAGAACCAGCGGGTCCATGCCCTTAGAGCCGTTCTCCTCACTGTGGAACATGGCCGTGCTGGGCTGGCTGCCCAACTGGTAGCACGGCAGCAAGAACGGACCTGGAAGGGAGGAGAGAGACACAGGAGAAAAATAATTACAGTATGTTTAATATGAATTAAGTGTGAGTTCAGAACTACAGCTGCCTGTAATACAGGCCATTTTTCAAATGTTTTGTTTTGAAAATGTCTTGCTTTGTGCAAAACTAAAAACAAGGATTTAAATGCAATTTAAAAAAGGGACAAAAACAGGAAGTCGGTGAGTTTCTTGCACAACTGGGAAAAAGAGAGCCAGTGCCAGGGCATAACAAAAAGTTAATATTAGATGAGGAGGGGAAAGAGAGCGCCAGTCCCTCACCACACTGCTGGGCCACAGCCACCATGGTGTAATGGCGGATCAGGCTGGCTACAAAGGGCAGCGCGCTGGGCCTCAGGTCCTTTATCACCGCAGACATGAATGCCCCTGTCAGAGCCTGTTCAAAAGTCCTGCGGGCAGGCGTGTCCTGTGCCTTGTAGCGGTGAGAGATGATGACATTGGGGATCCACTTCTCAGTAAAGCTGATGTGGTAAGGAAGAGAGAGAGAGCGAGAGAGAGAAAAACACAAACAAGAAAAAACAATGCTTAGATAATAAAGTGAGTCTCCACCTTTCTGCTTCCTCTGCCGGTGTTTGTTTAGTTCGGGATATTTCTGGGCGGTAACCTTTTTCTGTCAATCGGTGCCTGTATTAAATCGCATATGTGTGTTTACCTAACACTCAATTTCTTCAAAACAGTGTACATTACATTACGGCATTTAGCAGACGCTTTTATCCAAAGTGACTTACACATCATCATACCGTCGGCTGAGGCTGCCATGCAAGGCGCCAACCTGCGCAACGGGCGCAATTTGGGGTTAGGTGTCTTGCTCAAGGACACTACGACATATATTTCTTCCCCCGGGAGGAGCTGGACCCCAACCTTCAACCTTGCTGTTGCTTGGCGGAAGCTCTAACTCCTGAGCCACTGCCGCCCCCTGTGTAGCGTGCAGGTGGCGACAATTCAACACAGACAGAGCTCTCCGTCTCTCTCTCTCCTTCCTTCCTTCTATCTATCTCTCTGTCCCCCTCTTCGTATTTTTGCTATTTACTGCGGCTGTTGGCAACTGGGCTGTGATGTGATTGAGAAGCTGTTTTCTCCATGCTTGAGCTTGTGTTTTATAATGCCACATGCCAGGGGCAGACCTGATGGATCGCTTCATTTCATTATCTGCATTTAAAACACTGCACTTTGGAGGAGGAGGAGGATGACGACTGGGAGGAGAGGGAGGTGGGTGGGCATACTTAACAGAATGCCAGATCAATTGCCCTTCACTCATTCAGGGGCCTGCCACTCCAATGCTGCTCCATTCTCTCCGCTTGGCATTTCGTGATATTAAGAAACGCTCTACACTTTTTACTGAAAGGCTCTTTTCAATGACCGGACGCCCAGACAAAGAGATGGTGGGAGGAGGATGGAGGGAGGGAGAGGAGAGAAGAAGTCTGTTGAGGGAGAGGATGTCATGAATCATGACATCTGACAAGAGCAGGCGGCAGGCGCAGCCCTCCCTTCCCATCATAACTGACACACTTCATTATCTCCGCAGAAATGTGCGCACGTGTGTTAGTGTGTACCGACAGGAGGGTGGAAGGGGGGTGGTGCAGTGTAAACAGACAGGGGAAAGTCAATTAGCCCCTGCCTGGCGATCAATGATGGTAATGTGACTAACCCCCTTGAACCCCCACCTCACCACCACCCACCTTCCTGTTCGTCTATGTATTCGTCTGTCTCAGCCTCGCAGGGAAGCCTGAGAGGGTGGGAGCCTACGAGTGTGTAATTGGCCGCTCCAACTCTTGAGACAGAGTTGATGAGGTAGCGTCCGGTGGGGACAGTAGGGAAGATGCGAGACAGAGCGCCTGGCATGTCGGCGGCCGGGAGCAGTGGAGAGGGGTAGAGG
>OMOT01008582.1:0-12974 GCA_900312575.1 Acanthochaenus luetkenii
CGATAGATTCAATATTATTTCAGTTTCTCTGCTCACCATAGGAGCTTTAACAGGGGGAAGTGTCAGGTGGCAGGCGGCAGGTGGCAGGTTGTTCCTCCGGCTCGTTAGACTTCCTGCTAACTAACGTCTTCTTTGCACGCAGCCGCAATGGCGACTACCCAATCGGGCGTATGTCAATTACGCCCTGGACAGCCGCTTCATTCAGCACGAGCTGTTCTCAACCAATCACGTGAGGGCCCGTTCGAATCCATTCAACTTTCACTGCTCCCGTCAGGCGTAAAACATTACGCCCTTCGTCACTCAGACAAAGGCTGCAAGCAGTGTTTTTTCATCAGTCATCCCACTTTTCTATTAGAATATATCATTTATGTGAATATAACAATTTAATTTCATACACATACAGACCACAATTGTACAAATTATTGATATATTGGAATAGTTTTTTTCCACTTGGGCCGGCCGGTAGGGCGGCGCCCTAGCGCCCCTAATGGATGACACGCCACTGATTTGTAAGTATATTGTATTCAAAATAATGTAAAAGTGAATCCTATATGAGTATACATGCTTTCAAATCTGCCCCAAGTCTATACTCAGCCTCTGCATCAATGCCAAAAGCTAAATTTGTCATCAAGCTAGTGCCTTGATTAGCCGCTGGCCTTGTCCATACTTCAAAAACTGAGTGTGTGTTGTACTCTGCCTCCTCAGATCTGTATGGATTGAGCTCTGCTACCCCTAGCTTTGATGAGTTATACTTCTCTGGCAACCTGAAATATTCAGTCATTGCAGTTTTGAATGTTTGTGGAAAGTCATGGAAAGGAAAGGCAAAATGAGTGTAACTGCTAACTGTTTTTTTCTGTTTGTTTTAGCAATGAGGGTAAGGAGTAGAAGAAGTGTGCCTGCCTGTAAGCACATTGCACAGCTAGTCGTTACCGAACTGAACCTTGCCAAAATGAGCACAGGAGCATTTTATCAGTGGGCTGGAGAGGATAAATTAAGGATGAAATGTATATCTGGGAGCATGCAGATAGTAACCTTTATCCACCCACCCACCAACCAATCTCTCCCGGTCTTACACGTGTATATATACACAACAGACTTCCGGAACTTCCTTTCTTACAAACAGCCCCCCACCCCCCACGTGTCTTTGGCTCTCACCTCCAAGCGTTTGACCTGGGTCTTTTCAAACTCCAGCTTGGTCTCCAGCTCGCGGATCTTGGCTTCTTGCCGGCTGACGAGGGATTTCTCCACCATGGACTGTTCCTGGAACTCCAGCTGGCTCTGGAGGGCTTGCATCTAAGACAAAAACACGTTTATATTACTACACATGCAACTACCTTCCATTGACTACATTAATTCCCTAACCCAGTGGTCTCCAATTATGTGCCATAGTGACCCAAGAGTCTGCAGGTTTTTATTCCAACACTACAGCAGCTGATATCACTGATTAATTCATCCTCTCTAATCCATGGTGCTAATCACTTTCTATAGTGTTTGGTTGCAATGAAAACCTGCAGTCTCATGGGTCACTATGGCACATGGTTGAGAACCACTATCCTAACTCATGAGCCTAATTCTAATCTTAACCCTAATCCCAAATTCTAATCCTAAACTAACCTTAACCGTTACCTAAACCTAATCTTAAAGGGACATATTGGATTTTGCCAAACTCTATTTTTCCTACTTAACCAAAGTCAGATGAACTTGTGAATGCCATTGTTATGTCTCAGCGTGCAGTTTGAAGAAATGGAAACGGGAAGTCTACAGGATCAAGTAGTAGCTCCTCTCAAAAGTAGAGACCGTCTCAAATAAAATCTGAAATGTACTGGTCTTCTTCAAAGTCTGGCATGATTGGCCTATGATTGCAAAGACCAATGGCTAGATAGCTCATGAAAGTTTTGAGTTTACAAAACTGCCATCTTACAAGAAGAAAGTGGAGGCAGAACCTAATAATAATTTAATAATTTATCCTTTATTGTCACACACATGCACAGAGCACCGCACACACTTAGTGAAATTATTCTCTGCATTTAACCCATCACGGATCCCCCCCGGATACACACAAGTAATTGCACAACACACACATGCTAGGGGGGCCCGGAGCAGAGGGCTGCCATTATGGCGCCCGGGGAGCAGGTGTCTTTGGGGTTAGGTGTCTTGCTCAAGGACACTACGACAGATTTATCCCCGGGAGGAGCTGGACTCGAACCGCCGACCTTGCGGTTGCGGGACGGGAGCTCTACCTCCTGAGCTACTGCCGCCCCCTAGCGGTACTTTCAAGACAACTGGGAACTGGGACACTTCCCACTTGGAATCTCCTACTTCTCACTTAAAAGCGTTCAAGTGGTTGAGGTGGGAACCATGGAAGTATTATAGTTTCCGACTAGGAATTCGATTTTTCCTATTTGGAAGAAGGACGTTGAAAGTGGATATAATCTCTTTATATATAATTTCTTCATTATTAGTCAAATTAACGACTTTATAAATACGTAAATAAAAATGTATAGGTTTGTTAGCCCACTCATCCATCTTTGGAGAAGTTAAAAGGTATATTTCGCTACTTTTGAGAGGAGCTGCTACTACCCTAGACTTCTAGAAATAGAGCTAAGCTAACAGGTCCCTTTAAAATGCTTGCAGACATAAAAAAGGCTTGCCCAAAAACATCCCCAAAAACAGACATTACGGCATTTAGCAGATTCTTTTATCCAAAGCGACTTACATATCATCATACCTTTGGCGGAGGCAGCTATGCAAGGAGCCAACCTACTAAACGTGAGCAATTTGGGGTTAGGCGTCTTGCTCAAGTACACCATGACAGATGTATTTTTTTCCCTAGGAGGAGCTGGACTCAAACCTTCAACCTTGCAGTTGCTGGGCGGGAACTCTACTGCCGCCCAGGACGCTTGGTCCTCATTAGGATACACACACACACACACACCTCAAATCAAAGAGCTGGTGAGAAGGCTTCTTATCTCTGTGGGATGCTTTCACTGGAGGACGAGGCCAAAATACACATCTATCATCCATATTCTTTAAAAGAGTAGCCTGACGCTTTTTATCAGCTGTAAAACATTTTCAAAACTGTGACAAAGGGGGGTCAGATGCTGGGATGGGAGTTACAGCTCAAAGTATTACAGGTCTGATCTCCCTCTTGGTGGCTGGACTTGATTTGATGGCTACAACAGCGGCTGATAGAGAGAGGGATTCACACGGTACCAGACTGAATCATTAGGAGGATGACAGCACTAGCATGTTCAGCATTATTGCTCGTCTGGGAATTGTGAAACCAAGTTGGTCATCTGTGTCATGTCTTGCCGAGGCAAATCCCACTGCAGTAGTGGAGGCTGTGGAAGTAGAATTATTTAAATGTTAGGGAGGTCCTGGTAGTTCTCTCCTCTGGTATGATATGTACTTTTTGTGGCTGAATGGGTTTAAACTAAGGCCAGACTGATATGAGGTTTTTGGGTCAGATAATTTGCAGATACAATTTCCGATAACTTAATACAAATAAATACATTTTTGAATTTTTTTGCAAGACTGGTTATCTCTTCTGAGTAATGCATTCACAGGTAACAACTTCAGTTGAGAGAACTGAGACCCAATAATGATGAAAACATTGCAGTGTTCTGTAATTTTATGCAGCTGTGGTGCTTGGATCATTGTAGTTTTATTATTATTATGGATTTTTATAGTGATTACGAAAATGAAACATTATACTTTCACTTTGATGGCACTGGCTACAGGTTTGAATAGAATACACGGACATGGAACTCAGACACAGATGAGAAGAGCGCAAGAGAAGAGAGAGGCTGAAGAAGGTGCGCAGCCGTCCAAAGTTGGAGCCGAGGGTAGACCAAGAATTTCGGGGGACTTTTGGTGTAAGAGGTGCAAGCAGATGCCCAGAGAGGAAGAATGTTTGTGTTATAGGGAGTGGGATCTGTTACTACCGAATGCCATTGAAAACCTGGATGTATCTGTGGATGACACTGGATCATCTCCAGTGTGCGCAACAGATGCCATGGACTTTCAAGCGCTAATAAACCGGGCAGTTTTAGAAACCTTCTTCCACGTCCCCAAAATAAATTTGAGGAAGAAGCCCAGGCCGGAGGAACCGAACGGACAACTGTCAATTCTGTAAGTAATCCTTGCTATTCGAATAATGTGTCCCTACAATGAGTCTCTACAATGTAGCTAGAGTGCGGATGTTAACAGTGCGATGTGCAGTCATTGAAATATTTCTGTTTCAAATTGAACTGTTTCAACATTCAATTTGTGATAGCCTACATTACACAGGAGAGCATACTGAGACCTGTAAGAATACACACTGAGCCTCCCGTCTCGGAAAAGCACATTTATTGTAGTTTTTCCAAAGCATTTACAATTGCCCAATAGTCTTCTATTGTAGCCCGGTGCTTTGGTGTTTTTCACTCAATGTCGGGACTGGCCCAACATAACAACAACTAGACTGCACTCGGGCAAGGTAGCAACCAATGGTTGTGGCCTATGTGGGGCTCTGTAGTGGGAATCCCTCAAATTGAGGTATAGCCTCACTGAATATTTGGGATGTACATTATGTGCTATCTATCCATAGTTATTGGTTAGTATTCACTACAGTGGTAGCTATCAATATGCCAAGTACTATTTTGTTGAGAAAACAAACATTTGGTGTTCTGTAGTGCATCTAACTGGCCTCACACAGACAGGATGGACAATGGAACCGGTCTACTGATCTCTCTCCTGATAACCAAGCCTTAATGGGGTCGTAAACTCTGGAATCTGGCAGAAAGTGCCCTTGCTAGGAAGAAACCTGTCAAACACCATAAAACACCAGATTTTGGCTAAGCACAGAGGTCCCAGAATGTCTGAGATGAGCTCCAGTGGAATGTGGCCAAAATTAGAAGAAACCTTCAATTTGGACGCACAAGACTTTGCATATCACATTGTGTTGTATTCTAATGTATATCTCTTGTTTTGTTTGTATCTGTGATGTTCTATACGATAGTTATTCACATTATTGAAATATCTTCATCTTTTCATGAACTTAGCTAGCCATGTTTGATTTCAAACTGCTTAGGATATTACGCAGAGTTTATTAGTGGTAATGTTATAACGGTTAGCCATATTGTGTAGATCTGGGAGCAGATAGTGTGTTTTATGCATATGTAATTAGCTCTTTCCCGCCATAACATTCAATGGTAACACCCCCTATACACACGCCCCGCATTATCAACAACCACATGCAACTCTGACAACAGCGGACTTCGTGCACTATACGTGGTTGCTACATGTGTGCTAAAGAAGTTTACCACAACTTCGTCTCTAAGACTGTCTTCATCAACATCAGCTCTACAAGCCCAACAGCGAACCAGCTTAATCCCGAACCTGGTGAAGAGTGCCATGCTGCCTCGCCTATCTGCCTGACACACACAACACACCGCCAGTTCAGTGTGTCCGTGTCTCCTGCCGCCTGCGACACCGCCAGTCAACCATCCTCCAGAAGGGTCGCGTCTGCCTTGAGACCCTCACACAGCTGTCCAGCTGCAACCTCCGTGCTCCATCCAGCGTGGTGGACGACCGAGTTCAACTCTGTACCGGCATCTGATGCAGAAGGGTGGGAATTTGCCAAGAGACCCACACCCCACTCCGTCCAGCTCATCAAGGGCTGTGCTGCAACTTCCGTGATCAGACAGAGTCCAGCTTTGAACAGTCATCGGAACCTCTTCAGCCACGTGCTTCGTTAAGCAGAGTATCCCGACCCTGGCCTGAACGTGTTTCATCTTCCTCCGGACCTCTGCTCCGTGGTGTATGTATGGTCATGTCCGCTGGGCATCATCCATTCAACACATAGTTATTACATGACCACACTTCATGAAACACAACATACACTCCCTGTAGATAGCGACTCAGCTCTGCTATGCCATGCAGAGTCATTGACAGTATTGTTCTATGTTCATGAGTGTTCTCAGGCAATTATGTTGTCACCCTTTATTACCATCTCTTAGCGAATTCATATCTTCCATTGTTCAACTTCTGTGGTATGTCTGTTAAGCATTGATTGAATTATTATTATAGGCTCATATGATTATCTATTCGTTTATTGCTATTCATTCATCATCACTATTAAATTGTAAGATCTACTTCCTCTGTTTTATATGTACAGATTATTGAGTGTGCTTTAGTTTATTAATAAATATATTGCTTTGCATAGTCATCTCCTGTGTTCATTGTATGTAAATTCAAGCAAGCCGAGAATTCATGTCATTCTGACGAGACTGATGATATTGTCTGATAGCTGGTGGCCAGTTCTCTAATTCAATTAGAAGCTAACTCTAAATTATATTGCCATCAGACACAATTAACTATTCACACTACAGTTCTAGGTATAGTCTTGGGTGCATGTGATAGGATCCGGGAAGGAGCGACACGGTGGCTCAGTGGTTAGCGCTGTTTCAAATCTCCGCCCCGGTCCTTTCTGGGTGGAGTTTGCATGTTCTCCCCGTGTTCACATGGGTATCCCCCGGGTGCTCCGGTTTCCTCCCACAGTCCAAAGACATGCAGGTCAGGTGAACTGAAAACTCGAAATTGCCCATAGATGCGTTTGTGTGCAGGATGGTATATGATGTATATGTAGTATGTATATATGATGCAATGTAAAGCCCTTTGAGACATGCTTGTATAAAACAGCCATATAAATAAACATGATTGATTGATTGATTGATTGATCACTACAACACTGTTAACTTGGGATAACATACAAGCAGTTATAGTACTGTAATTGAGAATAAAACATTCATAGATTTAATACAAGGTGTAGATTTGTGAGGTATGTTGAATATCTCAACATCAAAACTTATATCAGGCATATTTAGGCCACAGAGTCATAGTTCCTGTACTGATACATAACATTAGTTTCATATTACATTCAGGTGCACTTTCACTGGAGTTTATCTTCCAATTCCTCAAACACACATGGATAAATAGAAAAATAGCTGATTAAATTCATGGTTAGGCAACTTCTAAAACATGTCAATATAGACCATGTGGTGTAGTATATACAGTAATGTTAAGTAACTAAGTTCACTTTCGCCAGCATCAAAGTGTCCTGATTTAAAAATGAAATAAGGCTGCACCACGATAGGAAAAAAAATGCATTTTACTTTGTAGCGTCCTAGACACCAGCATACTAAACTACATACCTACATTGTGTTGTAACATGCGGATTCCAAACGTCTCCTCCGTGATGGCTCCAACTTTCACACAAGATCCTTGGCCTTATTATCATAACGATGATCCCATCAAAGTTCCAATAAAGCCCTTAGTTTTCCCAAAATGCAGCTTTAGGGAGCTGGGAGCTACAGCTAATGCTACCTCGCTGATGACGTCGCCTCTACGCTGCCACACGCTGAAGTCAGGTAGCCCTTCAGAAGGTACCTCAGCAATGATCTCTTGAAATGTATGCAAGAGGCTGATGTTCACTCTAGTTTTGGCTCAGAGACGGTTGCTTTCCTCTGAGCAATTAAGCTGTTTCTATTTCCTTGGATTTTATGTTGAAGTTTGAGGGTCTGTTGGTGGTATTTTCTTTGTACTAACCATTTCTTCTTCCGTTTATTCTAAACAAACCACTATTGCTGCTTCTGGATATGTAAAACATATAACTTCCTGTGCAGTAGAGGATTTTTCCAGGGAAAGAGGTACCCACGCATAACTGTTTAGAACAGCTAATGTAAAAGTTTCATGAACTGGCTATAGGTTGAATCACTATTGTATGGTATCAATTGCCGATAAAGTGTAGCAAAACAAACAAATATTTAAATGAAAAAGTTGCGGATTATTACTTTAACTGCATCTTAACTCTGCTTCCTGTCACTGTCAGCAGTATGCTACAGACAGAAAGCCAGTGGTTACCTTCTCCCGGATCTCTTGCTTCTCCTTGAGGGTCTCCTCAAGCTGGGCTTGTAGGTCGCTGATCTGGGCCAGATACTGGGCCGACTAAACCACAAAAAACACAAGGAGGAAGAAACTAAGTCAGAGGGCCAGTTACAAGAGGAACTGCATTGTGGTGAGCAGTAACAATTGTTTCTACAACACAAAATTGGACATGACCTAACATTTTCATGTTTACAAGTAGAATATCAATTATATGTAAAGCCAGAATCCTCAAAAAAAAAATCTGTATCCCATCCAAAGCTAAATCCCAAAATAAAAAACTATCTAACTAACACATGGTGACATCACACATTAATAAGATAAAATAAATCTGGTGGTAAGACGTATTTTCCCAAAACCTAACGGGAGGGCACAGCAGGCTGGTGAAAGCATATCAATAAATCTGATTTAAATGTGACCCATGTGAAATATTTGAGATGAGTGCTTTTTTTTCAGTAGATGAAGCACTCTGCTAAGGCGAGTCCCAACGGATAGAGCCGCTTCACTTTAGACCGGAAGGATGGATTCATTTGGAGCTGGTGGAGGCAGATCACTCATCATTCCATTAGCGACAGAGAGAAAGTGCTTTTACTCCACTTCCATTTCCACTTGGTGCTCAATAATAACATTCAGAAATTTTGTTTTATTTTTGGGGGGTGTTGTCCAAATTGTCAAATATTGATAATTGCCACAAAATAATGGCTACTGGCAGCGAGTGAGAGAGTGAGAGTGAGACCTGTGCAACAGCAGACTTATGTTTTTTCATCAGCTCATTGAGGTCCTCTTGGTCTTCCTCCATCCTGGAATGGAGGTCGTTTTTCTCCCTCTGCAGACGACTCAACTGCTCCTCCAGCTGAAGGAGAAATAAAACAAATAATAAAGAGACATGTCAATACCAGCACATCAAAGCCAATAATAAAACGCAAGCTATCACCTGCTGCTGAGAGAAAATTGGTCAGGATGGTCAAGAGTCAACCAAGAACCACCAGTGTCCACAGTCAACCGTGTAAGAAGGAAGCCCTTGCTCCAGAAGCGGCACCTTAAGGCTCAACTGACATTTGCTGCTGATCACATGGACAAAGAAAAGGCCTTCTGGAGGAAAGTTCTCTGGTCAGATGAAACAAAATTTGGCCACAATGACCAGAAATATGTTTTGAGAAAACAAGGTGAAGCCTTTAACCCAGAGAACATCATACCTACCGTCAAGCATGGTGGTGGTAGTATTACGCCTGTTTTTGCTGCCAATGGAACTGGTGCTTTACAGAAAGTAAAAGGAATAATGAAGGAGGATTACCTCCAAATTCTTCAGGAAAACCTACAATTATCAGCCAGAAGGTTGGGTCTTGGACGCAGGTGGGTGTTTCAACAGGACAATGACCCCAAACACACATCAACAGTGGTAAAAGAATGGATAGATCAGCATAGAATTAAGGTTTTAGAATGGCATTCCCAAAGACCTGACTTAAACCCCATCTAGAACATGTGGACTGTACTGAAGAAACATGTTCGTGTCAGAAAGCCAATTAATTTAGTTGAATTGCACCAATTCTGTCAAGAGAAGTAGTCAAAGATTCAACCAGAAGTTTGCCACAAGCTTGTGGATAGCTACCAAAAGCACCTAATTGAGGTGAAATGGCCAAGGGACATTTAACCAAATATTAGCATTGCTGTATGTATATTTTTGACCCTGGTGATTTTCTATCAAATACATATTGTCCTCCAAGGAGCTCCCTTTTAGCTCACAGCCCCTCCACTGATCACAGAGTCCAAATAGGGGTCATTTAAGGTCCCAGCCATAATCAAGCTCTCCAATTACTGGCTAAATGCTAGCAGCAAATGCCTCATGGCTACCTTCAGCTAGGGGGAGGGACTGTGGAGTATTCCTATTTCTGTAATATACTGGGATAATGTAAGAGGGGGGAGGGAGAGAGAGAAAGAGAGATTGACAATACAGGGCTATGGATTAATAAATGATGAATAATGTGGCTATGCAAAAAAGGCTAATGAATCCATTAGCACATAAGTAGATGAGAGAAGTGGGGGAATGGCAGCGCTGACACCGTGGCATCCATCTTATTAAGATACAGCCCAAACAGACCTCAGGATGCATAATGTAGCACATCTGATGAATCCAAGTCACTGAAGGAAAAGAGGGCTTCTAAAAGAGAGGTGGATGGCAGACAAGGCTGTTTATACAGTATTACTAGTACTATGTAACTGGTTTGGTTGATATTTAGATTATGATGGTAAGATTTTTTTATTAATACCACTTACTGCTGAGATGTAGAGATGTCTACTCCAGGAACTAAAAATATCCATTCGGATTCTGGGGCAAATTAACTTTGCCCTCACTGAATGGTAATATAAGCAGCAACTTTGAAAGCAACTCCAGCACTCTCAGTCACTGAAGGTGGGGAAAATATTGTGATGGACACTTCAAAAACGTGTGCCAGTCTGCAGCAGTAAACTTTCATTTACAGTTTTTATAAGAGGCCACATAGCCAATGACAATTTCAGACGTCTACTGCATATAATTGATGCAAGCAAAGATGATAGAACCCCCACAGCCGTCATGTCTTTGGATGCCATGAAGGCCTTTGATAGGCTGGAATGGTCCTATTTATGGTCCGTTCTAGGGACAATGGGGCTGGGGGAGGGGTTTATTCACATGATTAAAGTACGCCTGTCGCTGTGTGTGTATATATATGTGTGTTTTGCACCTGTCTGTAGGCTGCGTGTGTGTGTGAGATAGAGAAACATGGTGGCTCGCTTGGGGAACATTCGTTTGCCGCAATCTGTTGTTGTGAATGTTTAATGACATTTAAAAGTCTAGACCCCGAAAATAAGACGGCCCTTTCCCAGATTTTTTTCAAGGACAAAAAACCCTGTCTTATAGTCAGGTACCTCTTTCTTCTTTTATCTACAACTCAGAACAGTGCTTAGGGCTTATGGGGTCCCATGGGATAAGACGTTGATACAACACCACTCTTCACTGTTAGAGGGTGTCGGTTCTGGTTTTTATACTTATCTACCTATCTACTTAACCTCCTATAAGGACCTCCCCTTAAATAGAATTTGGAGGACAGATCTCCCACAGTTGAGACTCGGTCTGGGCTAATATTTTGCGGTCTTCTCGTAATCCTAATCACCACCACCACCAACAACAAATTCACCTGAACTATGCTCATAGAACCTACCTAACTCCCCAAAGCCTGACTCCAGATGTACCTTGGTGCTTCTGGCACGTTTCTCCATATGTTCTGAGACTGCCCACCTGCTGCTCGTTTCTGGAACAAGGTGTCCTCTCAGTTATATTTCCATGACAATGCCTGTATCTGCAACTGCTTTACTCCTAAATTATATATCTCAGCTGACGGCTCCTAGACACTTAAAACGGCTTATTTTGCAGGCCTTACAGCTACGAGGTGGAAACACCCAGACAAACTTACATTGAGCAATTGGATTCTCATGTTTTTTGATGTTATTTACCTGGAGGTATCCACTGCTCATGTGATTGGAGTTAAGAGTCCAACATTGATTTGTGTGTGTCGGCAGCTGAAAAATTGAAGTGTCAGATCTAGCTGTTCTATCTGTTAATATTCTGCCTTTGTCGGGGGTCCTGGGGTGGGGGGATGGAGTGAGGTCTTTTTGTTTTATCTTTTTGTTTTATTTTATTTTCACTCTGCTGTTAATTACTATTGTGGGACCAGATTGACATGAGAACTAAATATTGGGTTTTTTTGTGGAAGGAAAAAACTAACAAAACACAGATCCTTCCTGCCATAGGTAGAAGCAGAAAGAGAAAAAGATGGGAGGGCAACATATGACGATGTGGGAAATGAAGCAGAAAATTAAGAGGAATAGATGGAGTAAATAAAGAATGGAGGAAGATCTATGGGGGAACAGGTGTGTCCTTTAACCCCTTCTCTCTGGCTATTGGCAATGTTTTGCTGCCCTGCTACCACCACAGATGGTGCAGCTTTTTAAAAAAGGCTGAAAAACACAACCTCCAATGCCAATAATTTCCAAATGTTGTGACAGCTTTCGTTTTTCCTATTTGAGAACTACACATTATTTTATATGCTTAATCATAAACTCAATCGAAATCGCCACCTGTGGTAGTGTCAACCTAGGAAACTTATTAGAAATCTCTTCTTTTTTTATTCAGGTCATGAAAGTACTCTGACATGAGTCCAATGCAATGCAACATGAGCCAAAAGAAGCATCCGTAAAGGTGTACTGACCGCCTGTTTCGCTTTGGAAATGTCCTCCATCTGAACGTGCAGATCTTCAATCTCAACTTCCATGGATTTGCGTGCTTTGACCGCCGTCGCGCACGTGAACTCGGACTCCTCCAGCTGAAATTGGCACAGAGATGGAGGGTTAGGCATCATTTTGGGAGAAAATGCTTGTCAAATACTGCAAATTAGATTTGTATCCATACATTTCATTAAGGTATGCTAAAAGCATACATATGCTAAAAGCATTGTCTTACAAATTATCTCAACCACTGCTACATTAATGAGTAAAATGAAATAAAAATTGAAGGTCATTTAAGGGTCAAATAAAAATGTCACATGGCTGAATTCCCTTAACCTCTTCCACCCTAGGGTGCTGGGAGGGTATGCTCACCTGAATGAACGTACCCAAACTAAAACAAGAATAGCTCCACATCTATCAGGTCTATATGCATGACCTTGACATCTATGGACAGACAAGAACTTATAGAATATATTCCCAGTATCAGTAACCTTCTGACTGTTAGTATGCCAGAGTAAACCTAGATAAACCAAAGGAGAAATTTAAATTTGTATCCTCGCCTAAAGTGTTTTCTAGATTAAACAGTGGATAACACCATGATATCAATGATCCCATGTAGAAAGATGCCACTGAATCTATTCAGCAACTCCTTGACTACAACTGTACCAAAGCACATTGAAATACAACAAAGCATATAGGTTCTACAGAGGTTTTAGTGATGATAGTACCAGGCGGACTCTCCATTTTGGCCATTTGGATACCCAAGGTACCCAAGTGTGCCAAATTGGTTT
>OMOT01008628.1:3112-20896 GCA_900312575.1 Acanthochaenus luetkenii
ACCCATTGTAAGTAGATTGTCTCCGTTGTTGTTATCTTGTGTGTCATGCCAGGCCGGGGAATGGATGCGGGGGGCAACAGATGTGCCTGTTAGGAGGACGGGGGGCATAACGGAATACTGGGGCACTTTATGAAGGCACAAGTAATTATTAGGATTTCCTCCTCTTTTTTTAGATTTCAGTTTCTGGATTTTCCCCCCAACCATCTGGACTGAGATAGAACAAAGTCTGATTAGTGACAGGAGTGCTACATTTGTTTCCAGACTCCATATTATTTATTTCTCCTCACATTTCAATCAAGCAATGGATGAACCCACTTGAAACAAAGATTTGTCACAGGGGAATTCCTTTTTTCCTCCCATGTAATTTTGCCTGGCTAGGAACAAGGTGTTGCGGCACCAGTTACCTTGGTTCTCCATTTACAGCCCAAGGCCCTCAGTTTACAACCCAGTGCTACATTGACTCCACAGCACCATTCATCATAAAAGTGCTTCCTCCACTCGCTGATCCTCAAACAGTGGCCATTTTGTGTTAAGAGAGTTCCTCCTGGGAGAACTCCTTTCACAGATCAGACAGCCAGACTTGCATTTGACCCTTTTTACTGGGGTTTGCAAATGTTTGAGAATATGACAAGATGGTGCCGTGTTTCACTTCAACCTCACTCTCAACTGTTTGTTTATGTTGTTTTCTGTCTTCTGTTTGGCTACTCAGGGTTTCTCATATTTGTAGGCACAAACAAGAACATCATTTATTTTTCGGTTGCACTTAAATAGCAGGTTTTCTGTGTGCTTTGTCAAAATTATATATACCTATGATCTGAGAATAGGTGTATGAAACGAAACACATTTTACTGTCTTGTGCTTAAATGGGTTGAGAGCACAAATGTTCAAAAATTATGAGCCTGTGAGCCTATAATATGAACGCTACATTCATACTTAATGTCAGCAATGTGTAATGTTATGGTGACTGTCTCGGTTAACTGAGGTAAATGTAGTCTGTAAACGGAACACCAGAGGTTGAATAGCAGAGCCATTGAGTTACGCCTTACGACCACAAATATAATCTCCCAAAAGCCTTTTCAAGCCCCCTCTTCATACTATCATGCCCACGATGGGTAAGCTAAGCTGAAGGAAAATAAACTGTCTAATGCAGAGGGAAACCTCTGCATTGCAGCAAAAATGCTTTTTAAGAGGAAGAGGGAAGCTTGCACACGGATCGGTGTGGCATACAGCCAACCAATAATGTTCCACCCTGTTGGCCCTCCAGCCAATTGCAGCTGCCGTTGAGGTTAAAGATTGACAATCGGAGGGAGAGCAGCAAGGAGAGCAAGGGCCTTCTGGAAAATTCCACAGCCATCTTTGATTTACCCTTTACAGCCTTATGTAATATCTAGGTCAAATGTTTCTCTTATTAAGGCTATTCTGTGCATAGCAGCAGTATACTTGATGTACTATTTAGGTGTTGGGACATTGTATTTGGTTAATCGTTTGAGTTATAAAGGAGTCATGTTAAAATATATTATTATTATATAGTTGAAACCATTATGATATGAAATTATACATTTTGTTTGGGACATTTATGTTTTTGATGATTTCAGGAAAAGCAAAAGCTGATGGTATGCATTTCTTTATATGTCTCCATATGACTGTTGGTCCTGTAGGAGGTTGATTGTGCATTTTACTGAAACCCAAAGAGGTTTTATAGTACAAACCTAGTAATCTCTTTAGGGATCATGGGTGGCAGGGTGAGTAGGGTGACTGTTTCCCATTCAACAGTATTAATCCTGTGTTTTCAAGGGCAGTTCCAATGCAAATAATTAAAGATGAAGTCTGCATTGCATACATTTCCTGGTTTGCCATATAGATCCTATTTATGCAGATATGTTGTTTTTATTAAGCAGGAAAAGGGCACATCTCCCTATTTAGGGTTCGAAAATAGGTTTGCCGGGATCCGACTATTCTCCCAGTGCTGGTCTCTCATTCTCTTAAATGAAACCTAATTATTCTGCGACAGCAGTGTTCACAGTGAAGGCGAAAAGGCAATACTGAAGGGGTAAAAAAATGCTCCTCACGTTGCAGGATTTTGTTGTCTACCTCCCTGTCTCTTGTCTCCCTCTCTGTCTCGCTGTTCAGCGGTGTTGTTGGTTCGTCTTGTCATAGCTGTGTTTGAATGTTAAACTGTAATCTCCACAGATCTCTGGTCCTCCTGCATGGATGTGCCAGTGTCTGAGTCTGAGCCTCGGGAGTGGGGGATGGGGAGAGGGGGGAGGGGAGCAAGCTGTGGCCTCCATTTTCTGTGACGAGAAAACCCTGCTCGTCTCTCACAGGAGTGGAATCTCAAGGCATAGAGTCAGTGTTTTCTTTTTGTCCATCAGGTACTACTTACAGAGGGGGATGTTGTCAATATTTTCTTGAATCCGGTCCTTCTGGAATATATCCCAGAGTCTGCTGAGGATTTATTTGGCTAACTATCCTTGTATGATGGGACACAGCTCCTGGTCTGAGTATGCCCTTTGGAACAGCATACCTTTTTGCTTCTGGTCATCCTATCGTTCCTGGTAGTTGCAGCACTATCTGGCCTTTGGTTTTGAGTGAATATAGGGTCGTGGCACTTTGTTCAGCAGCTATGGACTGCTTGGTAATGGCGAGTGTTCTCTTTTTTTCAGTGCTTCAGTACACGTAGCAGAGGGAGTTGGCTAACATTTCTCATTTTCATGTGGGCCTCGTTTGTTCACTCTGTCCGGAACAGGAAGGCCCCGGAGGGGTTGGTGTGTGTGTGTGCGTGTGTGTGTGTGTGTGTGTGTGTGCGTGCGCGTGTGTGCGTCTGTTAGCAGGTTGAAACAAAACACCCATATGCCGGATTCAATTTTTTTTATCTGGTCAACCCACTGCTATCCAGACAACACAAGTTGTTGTGGATGATTTCGGTTTATAAGCTGTTCATGATAGACAGTTTAACTGTGTCTGAAAGGACAAAGAAAGGAATGTATCTAGATTTGCTTTGATGATTGTGGACAAGAGACCTCTTCGTCATTGGCTTAGTGACACTATTGAGCATTATGTTTGGGATAATGAATAGGTTTCACACTTTGATTGTGAGACAGACATCAAGGTTTACTCTGTCTTTAAATGTGTGTGTTTATTGGTTGATTGATGTGATCATACCTCTTTTACAGTTGGGTTTCTAACTTCTTTTTTTAACCATGCCTGCATATCATCAGTTAACTTATTTTGATGTGGAAGCCTTTGATCAACTTTGTGTGTAATGTCTCTCAGTGGGGGTGGGGGCATGAAGAGCATTCTTTATTTTTAGAAGAAAATAACACTTATCTCACAAATGTGGTTGACCTTTATGTCACTGCCTGTACACCCAGTGTCCTAACTGGACGATGAACTGGGTCAAGTGTGTGACCTGTCAGGGGTCCTTGGGAAGGTTTTCTCTTAGGAGATTGTGAATAAGACTACATCCTTGGAATGAGGCCCTCTGTTTCTCTGACAAAGGAGGAGCTGAACACTCAAAGAGCTCCATTCATTACCAAGCCCCCCCCCCCCTTTTTGTTATTCTCCTCCTTTTTTCCTCAGAGGAAATGAGATGAGAGCTGAACCAGAGACTGGGAATCAGGCTTTTACATCAGTGCTAGTTTTGCGTTGGAGAGGTTGTATCCTTAGTGTTTGGAGCCTTAAAAGGTCACAATATTGACTGATGTGGTATAAATAAGATGTGAATTAGCGAATATCATAATGTATGTGCTTGTATTGGCGAAGAGCTTCTGCAATTAGGCCTGTGTCAGAGGTTTAGGCCCAAAATATTTAGCTAGACTTAGGTTTGAATCCTTAGAGCTTATTTGAATGATCTGTTGCTATTGGACTCCAGGAATCGGGCCAAAAGCCTTGGGGACACCTGTTGTTAGAGAAGGGGCTTGAGAGGTACCAGAAGCACCTACAGTTAATCACCATGAGACATTGTCCCTCGAGTTAGTATGGATAAATCCCCCCTGGCTTTCTTGTTACTATAGGACTATTACATTACATTACATTACATCATTTAGCAGACGCTTTTGTCCAAAGCGACTTACAATAGTAAATGTTTTTCATCCACATCAGTCAGACCAACTATACAATGCAGTCTTTCTTCAGCTAAACACTTCAATAGGAACAAGTAGCATATAACACTTCAATAGGAACAAGTAGCATGAAACACTTCAATAGGAGCAGTAGCATTAGTAGTCAGAGTTGTTAGTGTATATTTTTCATGTATTTTTTTTTGGGGGGAGAAGAAAAGAGTAGAAGGAGATAGGTCAGTTATTACTATTTGTCATAGGTGAACAAAGTAGGGTGCAATGATCAGGACCTAGTTGGACCTTAGTCTTACATCTCTGGCGTCTTCTGAAGGATGGACATGCAGGCTAATCTAAGTTAGATGGCCTTATGCGTTGTTGTGAATCTCAACTTGTGCCTTGTGGAGACAAGTGTTGCCATGGAGATCGTTACCACTGTCTCTCTTGAAACCTAAAGAATGCATTCTGACTGGTTGTCATTGATCAAGTGGAAAGGAGTTGAGCTATATTACACGATGTCAGAAATGTGTGGAAATCAAATAAAAAATAGATGGCAGTGGAAACCTGCAGAGTCTCTAGTGACAGATCCTCTGGGACCTGGGCGCCTTAGGTGATATTCCACTTGTTTACTGTGATGCTGATTTGGTTTGTGACTTTGTGACTTTGTCTTCCCCTCTCTTTCTGTGTTTCTGTGTGCTCTTGTTCTGTGCTCTGCAGTCTGGCTGAGGACGAGATAAAGACAGAGTCTGATGTGGTAGAGGGGATGGAAGCATCTATACGATCCAAAGGTAAGTCTCTAAGGCCAAGTAGCCTAAATTAACAGTCAAATGTCTTAGGTGGCGAGTATGAAGAGGGTGTTTAAGTTTTAAGAGCAGTCTAATGCAATTTGTGGATCTCTTAGGAATACACCGATAATCCATTATGCCCGACTGCCTGCCTGTTTCGACTGTGTGTCAAGTATCAACACTAAGTCTATCAGCAGACACTGCTACTGCACAGCAGTTTAGAGGGAGCTCTCTAGCTTGCACTAACCTTAATATCACGTGTTGATATAACACTTTGAATATATTGGGAGCTATAGTGTGTGAGTGCTTGTCTTTAATTCATGACAATTTTAATATTTTCACTGCTATTCAGATCCATTGTGATTGCTGAGTATTTGATATTATCATGATGACAAAAACACTTAAAAGCTGGACACTGTATCTGACCTTGAAATTGCTCAACTGAATTGCATCAATTTCCACTTCTTTCCTTGGTTCCTCAGTAAGCACTGGGAATGTGAGATTAAGGGAATGATTGAGTATGGTGTCTGATAGGGTTCATCCTCACTATCTATTCCAGGAGTTACTAAGTCACTATCATTGCATGCCAATCAGTTGTAGCCTTTCTATTAAACCCTGCTGAGCTTGTGCAATGTGCTTGACTTGAGTGAAGTGAATGATACTAGTCTGCCTTGTGCAGTGACCTGATTCTCTCTCTGCGTCCAGTCCCTGACCCTCCAGGGTCAGCAGAACGGGCGCAGGCACCACAGAAAAGAAAAGTGCCGAGTCCCACCCATTCCTCTAATGGGCACTCTCCCTCAGACACCTACCATAGTCCCCTGAAGAAGAAGAAGAAGCCTGGGGCTGTCAACTGTAACAACAAAGACCAGGTATGGATGGGCAGACCTGTATGGGTGTAACCTGCTTTGAGAGTGGATATGTGGGAGTGTGATAGGTGTCTGTGTGTCTTTTACAGTGCTACGCCTGAACGTTTGAAGCAATGACACCTGATGCATGGTCACCTGATAGATATATTCTTATTTGTTAGACATTTTGCATTTGTTTGTATTTAACTACTGATGTGTGAAATAAATAATCTATGATCATGTATGTCCTGTTTAATTCTAATTGCATG
The DNA here is from genome assembly GCA_900312575.1 of Acanthochaenus luetkenii. Classification (NCBI taxonomy): domain Eukaryota; kingdom Metazoa; phylum Chordata; class Actinopteri; order Beryciformes; family Stephanoberycidae; genus Acanthochaenus; species Acanthochaenus luetkenii. The sequence goes on from OMOT01008628.1 coordinate 9,067, forward strand.
CCTTTTGGGATCATCAGACAGTGATGCATATGTTAATATGGTCAAATTAGTGTGGTGCTGAGTGATTCCCTTTTGTGCCTCCTTGTTGTACGTACGAAATTAAAGGGTAATTGTAGCTTTTTTTTGTGTGATACTTTGACAAGTCTTTGACCTGAGCGTAGTTTATGGTTTGGTTCTCTGGAAATGGTCAGGAGAGGAAACGGGAAAGTCTCGAAGTTTTGTCCGAAGTCATCCTTATCTAGTGTAAGCCCAAGTGGTGTAAGTCCAAGACGATTTGGCCTCGTACTGTGAAACATGTTGCAACAACATCTATGGCCCATTAATTTAGCATTAGCAAATTGTGCTGATGTTTGTAGGGCACTTACCAGAGAAAGATCAGCTATCTAATTGTCACATGGAAAGAAACAGTTATCCTTTAACCCACACACAAAACCTTTCAGCTCAGTCTGGAATCAATCACATGATCAGAACATTCAGATGTTATGAACAATACTGTGCCTTCTTTGCTGATTTGTCTGGGGGTCTGGTATCACACATCACACTAGGCTGGTCCACTCAGAAAAAGTTATGAGTCAAGATATCTCGCATTTCAAGTTGTTGACTTTTCTATAAAACTTGATACAGACCAGCAGAAACCATATGAAAAAGTAATGGCATTGGCAATAGCCTTGATTTTGTTGGGTGTCTGCTTCATTGCCCTCCGTGCTGCTTACCCTGCCTTATTGCCACGTGTGTCTGTTGCACTGCACCTTTTTGTGTTTGTTCCTGCGTGTTTTTTGAAACCTGCTCCCCCTGTTTCTCTTGCCTGCATTTCAGTCAGAGCTAAGACATGGTCCCTTTTACTATGTGAAGCAGCCAGCACTCACCACAGACCCTGTTGATGTTGTACCGCAGGACGGCAGGAATGACTTCTACTGCTGGCTGTGCCACCGCGAGGGTCAGGTGCTCTGCTGTGAGCTCTGCCCCAGGGTGTACCATGCCAAGTGCCTCAAACTACCAGCCGAGCCCGAGGGCGACTGGTTCTGTCCAGAGTGTGAGGTATCTCACTAAAGATATGCGTGTGCGTGTGGGTGTACATAAATGATGCACACGCCTATGTGGGAGTCTTAAGGCACAATCTTGCTTGCGTAGTCACACATAAGCTTGTCTGATAACTCATGCTGTGAGCTTGAGAGATGTTAGAGGATTCAAGTACTGTAGTCTTAATCTGTTTCTTTACCTTTTTTTGGAAGAAAACAATCTTTGCAGTTCTTTTAAGTGGCATAATTGTGAACATCTACAATTTCTACAAGCTATTTCAAAAGCCATTAGTGATGTACATTTATCAATATAAAGTAAATATTTTTGTAGATATGAGTAGTTTTGCTTGATGGGATCTGTTTCAGTAATACGGATACCATTTTTGATTTGAATCTTATGTTTTTGCAGAAAATCACTGTTGCTGAATGCATAGAAACCCAGAGCAAGGCCATGACAATGCTAACCTTAGACCAACTTTCCTACCTGCTAAAGTTTGCCCTCCAGAAGATGAAACAGCCTGGGGTAAGTCACCTACTGTAAAGGTGCATTGTGTGTTGGTTTAATTTTTCTCTTATAACCTTTGTGTACATGACAAAGTGTTTTATGTTAAAAGTACTTGCCTGGTAATTATGCATGGAATGGGACCCCCATATTTTGGCTAATGCCTCAGTTTCTTTTCTCCTAAACTGAGCAGACGGAGCCTTTTCAGAAGCCTGTGTCTCTGGAACAGCACCCAGATTATGCAGAGTACATCTTCCACCCCATGGACCTGTGTACTTTAGAGAAGGTACCATGGTACATGTGTAATAACTGTCACAATAAAAAAGATAAAAAAGATGATTATTATTCATAATTGAAATGTCTTATTGATTTGATTATTCTCACTTTTTGATAGAATATAAAAAAGAAAATGTATGGCTGCACCGAAGCCTTTCTTGCTGATATGAAATGGATCTTACACAACTGCATCATCTATAATGGAGGTAGGCCACTTAGGCATACATCAGTCATTCCACTCTGCTGTTAAAAGAAAAAATAAACTGCAATTGTTGCTCAACCTTTCTTGTGGCTTTGTTCCAGGTAATCACAAACTAACGGCAACAGCGAAAGTCATTGTCAAGATTTGTGAACATGAGGTAAAGTAGCTTTACTAACTTGATAATGGAAGAAGTAGATGTGTATACTTTATGTATGAATAAATGGTTTGATCTCATTCTGTTATTTCGTTTAATATGTGTTTTAGATGAATGAGATTGAGGTGTGTCCAGAGTGCTACCTGTCTTCATGCCAAAAAAGGGACAACTGGTTTTGCGAACCATGTGTAAGTCTCTACATCATCTTAAGTAAAAGACTTAAGACATATTTCCTTCGATCTTCTAACTTAACAAAGGGTGACCAATTGTTACATTCCAGTGTAAAACTGAAGCATTTACTTATTTTGCTTTGTCTCCCAATAGAGTCAACCCCACCCCCTGGTCTGGGCTAAACTAAAGGGATTTCCCTTCTGGCCAGCAAAAGCGCTGCGGGAGAAGGACGGGCAGGTAGATGCACGCTTCTTCGGACAACATGACAGGTGAGACTGGCTTTTGAGCCCATTAGAGGAAATTGGCTCCCCGTATTTGGATTGCTTCACCAAAACTCAGACTAGTCTCCCTGTTTTTCCACAATCCTTACATGTTTTATTATGCTTTGTTCTTTTCTTCTGCCCAGGGCCTGGGTCCCCATCAATAACTGCTACCTCATGTCCAAAGAGATCCCTTTCTCTGTGAAGAAGACCAAGAGCATTTTCAACAGTGCCATGCAAGAGATGGAGGTCTACGTGGAAAACATCCGCAAGAAATTTGGGATCTTCAACTATGCACCCTTCCGTACCCCCTACACACCCAACAACCAGCTGCAGATGCTACTGGACCCCTCCAACCCCAGCGCTGGGACAGTGAAAACAGAGAAACCTGAAAAACTCCGCCTCAACTTTGATATAACCGCATCTCCTAAGATGGTCCTTGGCAAGAGTTCCACACCCAGTGGGATGAGTCGGAGGATCTCTATGACGGACATGCCTCGGTCTCCCATGAGCACCAACTCCTCTGTTCACACGGGGTCTGATGTGGAGCAGGATGGGATGGAAAAGGCCCCCAGGAATCCCAGCTTCCACTACAGCACTGGAGAGGACTCTATGGACTTTAGTGGTAATTAAATGCTAAAGTCTACATCACTCTGGCTGTGTAGCCATGAGGGGTATGATGCTATTTTTTGAAACATTTCAACGATATGCGTGAGGCAAAGTAACTAACCTGGGATTTAATTTTTCTGTTTGGATTACAGCATCTCCTGCCTCAGGGAAGATGGGTCCTGCAGGTAGCATGACGGGCAGCCCGAAGCCCTTAACCCCTGGACTGGTGCCCAAGCAGGAGAGGGCTGCAGGCACAGGGAGCATCCTTAATCTCAATTTAGGTCAGTACCAGCTCACTTCTGCACAAATTGTACTGCATTTATGTTGTCTCGGGCTGATGATATTAGATATGAGATGATACTTAGATTTAGATCTAGATTTTTTTTCAGTTGTGCTGAAGTTTAACATGAACCCTTTCCTTTCAGACCGAGTGAAGGCTGAGATGGATTTGAAGGAGCTGAGTGAGACTGTGCAACAACAGCAGCAGCAGCAGCAACAGGGAGCGCCAGCAGCCCTGCCTACCCCAAAGAGACCCATCAGGAGCCTGGACAAGACTATTGAAAGCTGCAAGGCTCAGCTTGGTACGTACACAAGCAATCACGAAAGACACACACATTCTGTGCTATCTGATTTTAGTTTGGCAACTCTATTCTTGTACTGTACATCTCGTGCCATTTTGTCTGTAGTTAGTGATATCTACACAAATAATGAAATTCTCTGGTAATTTAAAGAATAATTCAATTTCCTTGTGATATTCAAATGGTTCTTTGGCTTGAGAAGTCTAAGGTGAAACTGGGTTTTATAGTTTATTTTTCAAGTAATCGCCAGACACCACTAATGCGACAGTAAATGAAAGGACGTCATCATGACAGGTTTCCTAATTTTAGATCACATGATTTTACATCGGCTTAAAACAACAAGATTTTGTGTTACGATAAATGAGGAGGATTTTGCCCAAAACATGTGGCAGTTGAAACATGTCGCAGCTGCCTCTGTGTGACATTGACTTGTCATTAGTGATGGCAAAATTCCATTGCATCTGAAAAAAAGCTCCTGTGAATCTTTTCACAACATGTGATGAATAACATTTATGTTTCTCCATACAGGAATAGATGAGATTTCTGAAGATGTGTATAAAGGTGTGGAACACAGTGACTCTGAGGATTCTGAGAAGTCTGACTCAAGTGACAGCGAGTATCTCAGCGATGAGGAGCACGGGCCAAAGAGCTCCGCACAGGACGACAAGGACAAAGTGGAGAGAAAGAGGCCCAAAGCAACCACACAAGAAGAGAATAAGGAGGGAGTTACAGGGACAGAGGATAAAGCCACCCCTGAACCCCTGCTCAAAGACAAGCAGGGCAGCAATGGCCCAGATAGGGAACCCCAGGAAAAGCCCAGAACGCCCCAGTCTCAGCCCCTCACAGACAAGCCCAAAGCCCCAGAGGAGGGTAGAGCAGCTGCTGCCTCATCCTTGCCTGAACAAGACTCTGATTCTGAAAGAGAGCTTGTGATTGACCTGGGGGATGAGCGTGATCGAAAGAGGGCCAGAAGAGAGCCAGGGGCTTCTGGTGCCAAAACTTTCAAAGAGTCTACTGCTACCAAGTTGGAAGGTGAGGCTTTTGATATATTCACATATTTCTGTGCTTCTCGCATGACATGTTTCACAGTCAGGAGGACAGTTGGAGGAAAGGCCGTGTTGTATTTGGATGTTTTCTTTGCCTAGGTAAATTCCCTTCATCTGCCATAGCAGCCTCACCAGCTAGGGAAGCCTCCTCCACTTGCAGCCTGAAAAACTCCTCACAACCTGCCATCACAGCAGCCCTCAACCTTGTTTCCACTACAACCGCTGGCCCGCCCAGTGCAGCCCCATCCAGCAGCGCTCCTGCCACCTCCCCTGCTTCCACTTCTGTCTCCACAACAACCTCAGTCCCTGCAGCTGTAAAGAAACAGCGCCCACTACTGCCTAAAGAGACAGCTCAGGCAGTGCAGCAGGCAGTAGTTTGGAATCCCACCAACAAGTTCCAGACATCCTCTCAAAAGTGGCATATGCAGAAGGTGCAGAGGCAGCAGCAGCATGAAGAGCAGTCAGCGGTGCAGACACAGGCCCAGACTCAGGTGCAGACATGCAGCCCACAGCAGTTGCAGTCACAACAGCAGAATTCCTCCTCTAGTACACGCTATCAGACCAGACAAGCAGCCAAAGGTATATACACCAGCATCAACATTCATCTCCCAAACATGATACAATTTAAATTAATTCAGATGTATAATTTCCTTTTTTCCTCTATCATCTCCAGCAGTGCAACAAAAAGACTCCCCTCAAAACACATCCTCCTCGTCAGTTATGCCGGTCGTCTCTGGCAGTTCCTCCTCCTCTTTCATGACAGGAGACTTGCAAATCCCAACAGTCTCAGCTGATGTGGCTGCAGATATAGCCAAGTACACAAACAAAGTAAGTCTGAATCCTCAGCTCTGTGGAAACATTGTTGTAGAATGAGAAAATGACTATAGTAATTTATCTTATCAATGACAATAATCATGAATTATTTCGGTGATATCATTTTGTGTAAATATTGATTATACTGTATGTGTATGTACTGTAATGTAAGGAAAGATCACAGCATTCAAAAACAAATTGTACTTCATGTGCATTCCATTAGTTCTCATTGAGAGATCACAAGGTCTTGGTAAAACTTTTCAGATTATGGACACGTTAAAAGGGACAATGACTGAAATCTACAATGACCTTTCCAAAAGCACATCAGGAAACACAATTGCAGAGGTAAGTATTCTGGCATACAGACTGATGCATATTAATGTGTTGTAATAGGACTTCCCACGTTAAAAGTTTATTTATATAGCGCTTTAAAATCAAAGCAAGACCAGAAGAAAAATGCAAGAAGAATAAAAACTAAAACAATTATAGACATACATAAGGACACACACACACATAAGTCATAAGTATAGACACGTCCACAAATACCTGGTCAATAAAAATAAAAAGCTAGCGAGTAAAAGTGGGTTTTAAGACTATTCTTAAATGACCCAACTGAATCAGCAGATCTAATGTCTTCAGGGAGACTATTCCACAGTTTAGGCGCTGCTACGGAAAAGGCCCTGTCCCCAGATTTCTTTAACTGAGAGTGGGATGGCTAGCAGACCTTTTTCGGTGGACCTAAGGGGCCTAACAGTGCTGTGGGGGGGTCAGAAGTTCTGAAATATTGCTAGTGGTGAGACCATGCAGAACTTTGAAAACAAACTTCTTTTTTTGAGAATTTTAAACTGAATCCTAAAATGAACAGGGAGCCAGTATAGAGATGCCAGTATTGGTATGATGTGGTCTCTCTTTTTACATCTGGACAACAGTCTAGCCACAGCGTTCTGTACAAGTGGTAGACAGAAGATAGAAGTCTGATTACCGGTAATACCAAAATGGAGAGAATTACAATAGTCGTGAGGATATTAATGCATGAGTTACTCTTTCCAGGTCTGAGAAGGACAGAAAGGGTCTGATTTTAGAGATAATAATAAACTGGAAGAAACTAGATTCCACAACTGAGCTGATCTGTCAAAGTTCAGAGCGCCATCAAATATCACCCTATGTTTTTGGCATGTGGTTTGACATAGGTGGATAGCTGATCCAGGCTTTGGGCAACGATATTAGTAGAAGCTGGGGGGCCAAACAATAACACCTCTGTCTTATTCTCGTTCATTTGGAGAAAGTGAGCCATCCAAGATTTAATGTCCTGTAGGTATCCAATCAGTACAAGAAACTTAGCCTGATTATCAGGTTTGAGCGGGAGCTTGAACTGTGACTCATCAACATAAGTAGAAGCATGTATAAAGAGAACAGAAGCTGACTTAAGATTGATCCATGGGGGACCCCACAAGAAATACAGGCAGGGGTGGAAGATGAGTTACCTACAGAGACAGTGAGACTCCTATTAGAAATATAGGAGCGGAGCCAATTGAGTTTAACCAGAAATGCCTACCCACTGCCTCAGGCGGTCAATAAGGATTGATAGAACTGGGAGATGGATTCATTACAGAATTAATGGTATTGAACATGACTCTGGAGTTATGACACCTTCTAGAGATAATGTCTGCAAAATAAGTTGATGTTGCATCCTTAACCGACAGCTGATATTTAATTAGATCTTTAAAAACGTCATAAGAAACTTGGAGTTTATCTTTCTTACATTTACACTCAGCTTTATGGCAGTCCCTTCTAATGTACCACGTAAGATCGTTCATACAAGGATACTTTTTAGCTTTGCAGGCTCTGTTCTTTAGAGGGTCGATGGAATCTAAAACGGACAAGCAAGAGCGATTTAAAAAGGCATACTAAAAGTCCTCAGTGCTCAAGAGAGGAGAAGAGAAGAGGATTCAATGATAGAGGTGGTCGGTGCATTGATATATATGTTGGAGAACATATTAGCAGTTGTAAAGTTGAAGATGCAGGAGCAGACAGGAGCAATCAGTTTAGGATTAAGAACTTCCCTGTTCCTCTGTATCAAATAGAATTAACTTGTGGTCTGACACACAGATATATTTTGACTCAAAATTACCAAGGCAGAGTCCAGAGGACAGTACTAGATCCAGAGTGTTGTTTTCTACATGAGTTGGGCGGCTTATAGATTGAACAAAGTTAAAAGAACAAATGAGGTGCAAACATTCATTGGCCAGAGCATGAGAGGGACAAGAGACATGAATGTTAAAATCAAGTATTAAAGCCCTGTCATAGTTTGGCATAATAAGGGAAAGCAGTTCAGAGAAGTCATTTATGATGGCTTTGTTCTGCTTGGGTGGCCTGTAGACCAAGATACATAACACTGGGGCTTTACCATTTACCACAAAGGAGAACGATTCAAAGGTAGGAAAGGAGCCTACTGAAACTGGAGAACAAGTAAGATTTTTCTTATAATTTACAGCCACACCACCACCACAACCAAAGGGTCTGTGATGGAGGTAAGCATAGTCCGAGGGGGAGGCTTCTATTGAGGGGATGGAACCACCGGGGTTCAACCAGGTCTCAACTGGAGATCATTAGAGGAAATAATGTCATGACAGACAAATAGACTTATTTGAAAAAGACTTTACATTCAGCAACCCACATTTGGCCACAATTGGATCAGGGAATGTAGAAGGACTAATGAGGCGAAGGTTATTAAAATTAGCGAAGCTATACGTGTCTGATGATAAAGACTGGGTATTTTTTGCAACAGATTCGACGGTTAAGGATAGAGATTGAAAAGCTCCAGTGGTTACATCAGCAAGAGCTATCGGAGATGAAGCACAACTTGGGTAAGTTAGCTGCTTCCAAGAATGTATGTCACCACACCTCAGAGAGTTGATGTGTATACCACTGAACCTGAATACACACATGAATACAATAATTTACAGATATTTTTTCCATAAAATTTGGCATGGATTTCAAATGTATATTTTTTTGTCTGTCCTAAATACAGAACTGACAATGGCAGAGATGAGGCAGAGTCTGGAGCAGGAAAGGGAACGGCTGGTGGCAGAGGTGAAGAAGCAGACGGAGACAGAGAAGCAGCAGGCAGTGGACGAGACCAAAAAGAAACAGTGGTGTGCCAACTGCAGGAAAGAGGCCATCTTCTACTGCTGTTGGAACACCAGTTACTGTGATTACCCCTGTCAGCAAGCCCACTGGCCAGAACACATGAAGTCCTGCACACAGTCAGGTAACATAAACACACACACACACACGTTTCCCATATATTGATTATATTTGGGCGGCCCGCTTAGGTAAATTAACAACTGTCCAATAAAGAAATTGTTTTATATACAGTATGTATATTTTAGGTGCTGTGACGTACTAAGCTGGCGTTCACACTAGGGTTGGACGATTGAATGAATTAGCTGCATGAGTCATGGATTGACTAATAGAAGTTCCCTTGCTGATATTTTCCGGCTACAAACTGCCTTGATTTTTGGTAATTTTAAATGTAGCTTAGTGCAACACAATCAAATGGGGAAGCACATGCAAGGACAAAAAATATGCTCAAGTCGATTTTAATAATGTATTTAGAGCCAGCATAGAAGGTAGCCTAAATACACCTGCTATTTCACAGAGCTGTTCCTCATGGTGTGCTGGTTTTGTCCCTGAATATGCTACCCCATTTGAGTGTCTTTTCTTGCTATACTGATCTAATCTAATTATGTTTATTTATATAGCCATTTATCGCTTCCTATTGGGAGTGAACCATCACCTGATACTTGCTCATCAGTTTTTTTCTTCACTGCGAGGACTTATACCATAATTAAAAAAATACCCCTTCCTTGCCCATTTAAAAGCTACGTTTCAATTAATCGAATGCATTGGGGATCGGCCATATATGTGATGATGATTGGTTGGCAGGAGGTGGTACGCTATTGCCCAGCTCTAGTTAAAAAAACAGATGCTGTCAAACTCAGAAAACGTCTTAGTGAACTAGGTACAATTTATTGTACCTATGACACCATGGATGGTGTTGGTCAGTCACTGCCCTCTCAAGTTGCACTGGCAGTGCCAACACATACTGAAAAGAGTGGCAAGGTTTGAAAAATAGCCACTGTGACATTAGTTGGCTGTTATACTCCCATCTGATTATTGCTAGTTTTGTGATGCAAATATAACACACAGCTAATTACACATGGGTTTCATCCCCTTTCTCTTTCAAATGTGTTTTATTTGAGCATTTGTGATCAGTTAAAAAATTCTAGTTTCATACAAGCTCATTTTTGTTCAAGACAGTGAATGATTACAATGGTGTGATAATTTGTCATGTAACTCAAGCTGGAAATAGGACATTGTCACATTGTTGTAAATAAATAAATAAACATCTTACACATAGTACATTTAGAAATGATAAGATAATGAAATGCGATAAAGATAATGAAGAAGTGGGTGATAGCTGTTAGGGATGGGCGATACCACTGATTTTCTTTTCGATCAGATACCAAGTAATACCAAGTCTAGTATGCCGATACAGATACCGATACTTGAAAAAGTCTTCTAGTGTACATAAAAAGAGGAAATCTTTGTGATTTTTACAGTGAGAATTGGTAATGCGGACATCAAAAAATTATATTTGAAAGTCTTTGCATTTGTATTAGATATACTGTCAAAGTTCAGAGTTCTCTTTGTTTTCTGTTTAATAACAGCAATTATAAAACATGCATCAACTGTTCAACATATGTTCAATTATATTATTACCCTTTTCAGGAGTTATTCTTCACATCATGTTAATCAAATACCCTTAAGTTAAACCAACAATATAAATAAAATATCTTTAAAATTTAAAAATGTAAATAAGAACAGCTTATTAACTTATCTAAGTGAGATGAAGGCTTCATGCTACCATCTGCTTTGTCTTGAAGTTTGACACATGTGCCTGCCCTGTACATAGTTTCTCACCTGTAAAAACCTAAAGAAGTTGACATGATTTGACAAGTTGTATTTTTCTTGTAGTTGTATGAAGCAGGTAAAGTATCATTCTATATACAGTATAGATTGCCTATAGTGTTGGTACCATCCCACAACTTGAAAGCGTTATCTAGGAAGGTTGGAGTGAAGGAGGGATTTCCAGCCATATGCATAGCATAGGAAGGTTTTAGCTTAAAGTGTGTCTTGATCTGTCTCCACTCTCCAAATATGTATTTTGTTGTGGATTGCTGCACTATCTACCAATGGAGTACGGGCAACATACCCCTCTTTCTATATCATGCTAACTGGACGAGGAGTCACCCAACCAAAATATCATAACTGTAAGATTTATGGCCCTCTAACATTTGACTGTATGTTCTGAAAAATATATATTTTGCTCCAATTTCTTTTATATCCCGAGAGGGTTCCAAATGCCTTCTTCACGAAGCCTGTGTAGAACTGTAATATTATAAATGCATTGAGACAGTATCATTCTAGACTGTTAACAGTGCAGTGTACTGCATTTATTATTCTATTCTCTCTAGTATTCTAGTTATGGAAATGTGGGGGTGAGTAATGCACAGGAGAACATAATTCGCATAAATAATTATTTTGTTTGTTGTCATGGCTGTATCATACCCATATATGGCAGGGTCTAGCCTAATGCTTTGGGCTTAAGGAGATAATGGAAACCCCTGTGTTGTACCTCTGAAAAGGCTGAAGCAGGGAGAAAGTGTTTGGTTTGTAAGGATCATGGCACTGTGGTTTTTATATAGAAGGTTGATCCATGAAATAAAAATGTCCCCAAGATTAAATCTTTTCAGCACCTCAAATAGATAAGCCCATTCGATTGGGTCGAAGACCTTCTCACTAGATCCTCTTTAGGATGTCTGAGATCGGAGATGGAGTTTCTGTTTAGGTTGAAGCCAGTTTAATCTGAATCAGTTTGGTGAATCAGTTTGCCCATAAGTTGGGTTCAGTGTGTTGGCTAGAACCTCAGCAAGTATTTTTCCATCCAAGTTCAAGAGTGATATAGGAAGATAAGAGGCCACCTCCTCTGGCTCTTTGCCTTTTTTGTGTGCAACTGTGATGACTGCTTCTGTTTAAACTAGGGGTAAAGTGCATGTGACTGAAGAAACATCAACAATTTATATTGTGTGTCTTGTGCTTTGTTCTGGTTCCCTGTTTGTCTTATACTATTCTGT
>OMOT01008634.1:3140-15239 GCA_900312575.1 Acanthochaenus luetkenii
AGTGGCAGGCTGGCTTGTCCTGGCTGTGGGACTGCAATGAGGCAGAGCTGTGGCGACAAAGTGGTGTGATGAGATGGTGTGGTGGATGGTGACTGATGATTGGGCTGTAGGAGCAAAAGTTATAGGTGAATGGTGACTGCTTTCCTGTCTGAGCTTGTGATTATGGATGAGAGAAGGGGAATGCAGTGAGGACAGACTGGGTTAATTGGTCTGACTTACTACTGGCTATCAGAGCATGGTTGCCGACCATCAGTTAGTAAGTAAGGAGAGCGAGAGTGAGGGGACACAGGTATGACGCAGTGGAAAGAGCTAAAAGATACTCGGAATGACATGGGGTGGGTAGATGAGGGGGGTTGGTTTGGCCAGTGGGGTGAGAAGTTGAGACAGGGGCAGAGAAATGGGTGAAGCAGACAGCCCGTCTAATTGGTTGAGCCTGTTGTTGTGGAGGACAGATGCAGGGGTCCAGGGACACAGGTGGGATGGAAAGTCCAGCCTGGTTAGCAAGACGAGAGACCATTGAGGAGAGGTGGGGTTAAGCATGGGAGAGAGACAGGGATGAGCAAGATTGAATGGCCTGGGCAGGCTGCTTGGCTGGCTGGCTGTGATCATGGGGGCGAGAGTGGAGACAGAGGATAAGGTAGGGGGGAGATGGGTGAAGTAGCATGGGCTGGCTGGCTGGCTGGCTGAGCCTGTGACCATGGAAGGGATTAGACAGGATTAGCTGTGTGGTAACCTTCCCAAAGTGTCAGTCTGAGATCCAGAGCACTGTGAAGCTGGCCGCCTGGGAATCCAGCCCAGGGGGGCCCCAGCCCCACACGCTGGATTAGTTTAACACAGACCCCTGCCACACTGGGCACCACAGACATAAATTACACAGAGCGGGCATGTTCACCAAAGTCAGTATGTACTCATCACTGGCTTACCCATTGACAGAGCTAGGTCTTAAGTAGCATAAAGACGGTACACAATATGCTTGTTCCAAATGCTTTTATTTCCTAGACCATGGTCCCCACTTATTTCAGAAGGCATACCCAATCTATACATAGTAACTCTGTGATGTGGGCCTATGTCAGCACAGTGGACCGACTGACTCGCTGGGCCAAACTTACACAGAAGGGGGGGCGGGGTGTTACACATTCATGGAATGAATGTACTGTACTGTAACAATAACAGAGAGAGAGAGCGCTTTGGAAAGCTTTTCCCTCCCACCTTGAACAATTGCAAAACAAGGCTCTCACATGAGGAAAATATGTTTTCAGTCTGCTGGGAGTTAGCGAGTGGGAATTGCACAAGATGTTATAATAGATTAAGTGCTGTTAGAAACAAGGACAAAAAGTGAATGAAACCATTAAATAATGTGATACTTCCAGGGAGGTCCGCACGCAACAGCGAGAACAGCGCCCCTGAAGTTGGTAGGGATTCAGTCGGGTGGATGCTTACAAACATGAAGGCAGGGACGCTGCTAGGAATTATTTACCCCCTGACAAGAGGTGATATTGGGCCCCATAATAATTAATACGGTATCACCTTGCCTGTCTGAAGGGCCTCCTCTTGTTTGGGACCCCCTGAAAGTGTATTCAATAAATTATACAACTAAAAAGAGGAATACAAATATGGGTCCAATATGCTCCCTCCAAAATCTCATTGCACTAGGTAAAAAACAAAAGTTTGAATCTCAGGCTCTGTAGACATTCTTGGCAGAGTGAACCTGCAACTAGTTGAGTAAAGGCCATGAATCAGATTACAAACCTCCAATGTCATGAGTACATGTGCTTTAGTCCACGAGCTCAAGGCAACAGGGTGGAGTAGTGAGTAGGAAGACCGTCTTGGGTTCAAGTTCCTGTGTTGGCAACAGTTGCCCTGTTGAAGTGTCCTTGAGCAAGACTGAACGCATACCAGCACCAGGGGCACTGTTCTATAGCTGACCCTGGGCTCTGACTCTCTTGTGGAGGGGGATATGGGAAAGGAAAATGTCCCTAAGCGGATCAATGAAGTATCATATTAATTGATTGTATGCTTTTGTAAGCTTGCAAAAGACAATGACAAAAGACATGAGGGCAAGCTGAGTATGCACAAATATCCGGACATCAGTCCGCTCCTGTTAAAAACGGTTAAATGCAGTGAATCAGCACAAACTTATTGAAAACGGTTTAAACCGAAATGTAGACCGAATGGCATCAGGGTATATTGACCGGAGGTATTTCTTCCTCTTCCTGTGTGTAGTACTTATTAGAGATGAAGAGCCTGATCCTGCCTCCAGAGCACATCCTGAAGAGGGGTGACAGCGAGGCGGTGGCATACGCCTTCTTCCACCTGCAGCACTGGAAGCGGGCAGAGGGAGCCTTAAACCTACTACACTGCACCTGGGAGGGCAGTAAGTATCACCTTTGCTGCTGTGTTAAACACCACAGAGTTGGATACAACATTTATTTATCTATTTTATCGTCCCCATTTAGATTTAGAAAAATTCACTGTTCTGTTGAAAGTGAATTGACCCCACCCCTGTGTATGGTCAGAAGTCACTATGATACATTAATACAGCCAGGCCATTACAGAGCAACAGTATTTTCCTTGTGTACTGCTTTCCATGTTCATAGGTTTTGTATGCACACCCGCAAATACACTATATATAATTGTTTCAGTTGATACTGGTATGCCATCAATGCTCTGTTTCATTATAACGTTAATATTATGTCAGTGTATTGTAACATTTTGCTACTCAGTTGATTTGATGAAAATTGCATCGGCTGTGGAGCAAATTATTCTGGTCTTTTCACTTTTTATGCTTACTGTACTGTATAGTAATGCTTTGTGTGTTACTCATCTAATCTTCTGTTTTATTTGCTCTTTTGTGCTCCTCTCTCTCTCCAGCCTTCCGGATAATTCCCTACCCTCTGGAAAAGGGTCACTTGTTTTACCCCTACCCGGGATGCACAGAAACAGCAGACAGGGAACTACTGCCCTGTGAGTAGGAGATGTAGCCTAAACGTACTTGCTGTCTATGAATGTGTCTAGTTGTTCTCAGTGTGTTTGTCGTGATTAATTATACTCTCTGCTCATGTAATGTGTCGCCTAAACCACCTACTTTGTTTCTACTTGCCCTCCCATTCAAACACTCTCCTTCTCCAACACTTTATCTCTCCTACTCATTCTCTCTCACGCTGACTTTCTCTTGCTCTCTCTTTCTTTCTTTTGCTGTTTCTTTCTCTTCTTTCCTCCAGCATTCCACGAGGTGTCTGTATACCCAAAGAAAGAGCTTCCCTTCTTCATCCTCTTCACAGCAGGCCTTTGCTCCTTCACTGCCATGCTGGCCATGCTCACACATCAGTTCCCTGAGCTCATGGGTGTCTTTGCCAAAGCAGTAAGTACTGTAACTACGCTGCTCTATTTTCTACCCATTTTATCATTACAAGTTGCTGTTTTGTATTGTGGGTAAATTGAGAGAGTTCACTTTTTAGTATGCAGCACATTAGCTTAGTCCTGAGTTTTGGTTGGCTGATAGTTTAGTTCTGCTGCTAATCTCAGCTTGGCTCTTTTGTGTAAAAAGGGCTATCTGTGTTTTAAATGCATGTTGTTACTCCAATGTAACCTGAACCCTTTAACCCTGGTGGTAATTGCTGCCTTCCATCACTGTCAGCAACACTGGAGGCTAATGGGAGTCGTAGGCCTGTAAAGCCACTATTTCCCTCCAAAACAAGCTGTAGTCCAATTGAAGCTATCAGTAAACACACATGAACAATACAAGCGTATTGCCATAGCAAACGCAACAGTGTGGCATACAGCTTTCAATAGTTTTAAGCCATGAATGTGTGCATGACTTCCTTTTACTGTTTATTTATAAAAGAAGCGTTGTGCCATCTGTTTTTAGCCTGTTTGGCTAGCTCCTTTCTTTGGCTAATCCTTTGTTTATGGTCACCCTGTTTATTAGGGTCTGCCTTTACACAGCCTTGTAGCCTTGTAGCAAAAACAAGGCCACAGAGAACATCTAGTGCTCATCCTTCTGTTATGGGAAAGGGTGTGTGTAGATAGGATTTTTACAGCAGGCCAGGCAAGCCTGGTTTGTGTAATGCTCAGATAGAGTGCATGAAAACCATTGAGGGAGGAACACAGAGGCCCTAGCTGCCTTCTGAGGAAAAACAGATATTTCCCTGAATCTGCTACTTTGGAGAGAAGATCCAAGCAAGGCAAGACAGGACAGGACAGGGCTGTGGTAATTGTGGCAGCGGCTTTCCTTTGTTTACTGCTACCAGGCATGAATAATATAGTGGTTGAATGTGTTTCATATATTTAATGGGATTAGAGGAGTGAGGCTTGATTTGCACTTGTCTGGCCAGGCTAATGATATTTCCACTTATGATGCAATTAAAGTGTCAAGTGTATCAAGCACACCTGGAGTAATTTCAAAGAGAAACCATATTGTAATGTTTTAGCCCAGGTCTGACTGCTACTGTTAGATACGTTTAGACGGCAAGGGCTAAGCTGTAGGCCCATGCGGACACGTATCAGCCAATGTTACTTTAAATGAAAAATATATTTGATAATTAATTCAAGTATTGACACAGGTACCTAACACCCTATTCTATTTTTAATTAATTCAAGCTTTATTTATACTCTAAATTACACTGTGTAATTACACAAATTCGAAGCGTCGTCGAGTAATTACATGTCATTAATCAACATCACAAATCAATATTTATATTACATAAACAAGACCCGCAACAATTTGAGAATAAAAATAGAATAAATTAACAATCCAGAAAGAATAAGAAAAGAAAGAACCGTTTCAGAAAATTTCAAAACAATTACAAATTGTGGGGACCTTCTTGCTCACCAATGTTCTAAATCGACACTAGAGTACATAGTTTCAATATACCCTGTCTGGGACACAGGAGCTAAAGGCAGATCTATCAAGTTCAGTACAAACTCGAGGTGCTCTAAGTGTAAGCCAATCATTGGATCTTATACCATAGGGTCCAGAGGTCCATTCCAATAATGAAGTGATGTAATTTGGATAATCCCCAATTATGGCTTTATATAGAAACCGGTGCAATTGTCGTCTTTCTGCCAGAGAGGACAACCCAACCTTATTATATAGAATACAATGGTGAGTATTATAACTATCTCCGGTGATATATCTGATGGCTGAATGATATACAGAGTCTAATTGCTTAAGAGTGGAAGCCGCCGCATGTCTATAAATTACATCCCCATAATCCAAAACAGATCAATGACTCTCTGTATGCTAATCATTGGGAAGCTGGCTCTATTCCTGTATAAAAAGCCAATCTTTTGCCGCAATTTACTGGCAAGAATGCCCACAGGGTATTTAAATGTAAATTTCTCATCAAGCCAACTACCAAGGTATTTGTATTCTGCGACTCTCTCAATGTCAGACCCATTTGCAGTAGATATATGCAAGTCATTATAAACAATATCTTTGGCTCTAGAGAACAACATATATTTTGTTTTACTATCATTAAACATACATTTTAGACTAATAAGCGCATCTTGCAATGCATTAAAAGAGAGTTGCAGATTCTCAATGGCCAGTTGCAAAAAATTGGCAATACAATAGACAACTGTGTCATCCGCATAAAGATTAACTTGACATCCATTCAGAGATGAGACAATATTATTAGTGTAAATAGTGAATAAGACGGGGCCCAGGATTGATCCCTGTGGGACACGTTTCGTAATGGGTAGAAACTGATTGTGCATTTCCCATTTTCACACATTGAAGTCTCTCAGATAAGTAGCTTTGAAACCCAACTGCAAGCACGTATCAAAGCCAACACTGCAAAATCTTTGTAAAAGAAGAGAATGGTCAACTGTGTCAAAGCCTTCGACAGATCTACAAACAGGGCAGTACCTTTATTTATTTTTCAAGGGCGAATACTGTCATTTATAACTAAAGTAGTGGCTAAGATGTTTTAATACATGGCTTAATACAAAATGTTTTGAGATAAATACTTTCAGTTGATTATTTACCAATGATTCCAGGATTTTGCTAGGCAGGATAGCTTGGAGATTGGTCGATAATTATTTAGGTCACTTCTATCTCCACCTTTATGCAACATGGGCCGTTTTCCAGGCATTAGGGACTATACCTGTTAACAAAGAAAGATTAAATATGTGTTATTTTCTCCATAATTAATGGAGCAGCTAGTCTGAGGAAAAAGGGATTTAGTTTATCCTCTCCAGTTGATGAGTGTCAATGGACTGTAGTGTTTGAGCACAACACTAGTTGAAAAGGACTGAAATTTAAATTGGGAATCATGCCTCACAGGCTGCACATGATCATGTCCACCAGGAGGGGGCCCCATTTTAGTTTCTGTTTCCTATTTAGCCTAATTCGTTCAATTCATTGTCATATAAACTGATTGAAAAGAAACATGATGACGTGTGTAATACAATCGCCAAAAATTTAAATTTGAGATATTTTCATTTTAAATTTCCCCATGTTCATTATTAATGATAATGTGAATCACTGCAACAAACTTCAGGGTTTATTGTCATACCCACATACAGTTGTGGTCAAACATTTACATACACTTGTAAAGAACATACTGTATATATCATGGCAGTCTTGAGTTTCCAATGATTTCTACTATTCTTATTTTTCTGTGATGGAATGATTGGAACACATACATTTTTGTTACCACAAAAATGCATGTATTTTGGTTCTTTTATACATGTATTATACTGTATGTCTTCTGGAAATATGACAGAATCTGCTGGGTCAAAAATATACATACAGCAACATGAATTATCAATTTTGGTGATGTAGAAAGTTGTAATCAAATGTTCTTTATGGCATGGCTTCTTAACGTCTTGTGAGTGATTATGATTGACTACAGATGGTGACTTCTCTGAGCCCATCTAAATAGGGCTTGTTTGATACACTCATTAGACTCGGCCACAAACTCTACAATGGGAAAGTCTAAGGAGCTCAGCACGGATCTGAAAAAGCAGATCATTGACTTGACCAAGTCAGGAAAGTCACTTTGCCATTTCAAAGCAGCTACAGGTCCCAAGATCAACTGCAAACAATTGTTTGTAAGTATTAAGTGCACGGCATAGTTGTGTCACTGCCACGATCAGAAAGAAAACACAAGCTATCACCTGCTGCTGAGTAGGGCTGAAACAATGTATCGAGAAAATCGAGAATCTCGATGACTAAAAATTATAGATGCAAATTATTTGTGTCGAAGCTAAAATAACCAAAATTCATAAAAAATAAGAGTTGTAGGAATTATTGGAACTCAAGACTGCCATGACATGCATGTTCTTTACAAGTGTATGTAAACTTTTGACCACAACTGTATATCATATCACTCTTGTTATTCTGTATAGGAGTCAACTGGTATGCGTATTGTTGGTTTTGAGTTGTGCTGATGTTAGTGAATATACAAGATTAGTGTTGGGTAGCAGGTTATAATGTAGTTGTAAGTATTAATGAATGATAGATTTGAAGTTATCAGGGATCGCGTCCATTTGTTTGTCTTTTTATGGCAGGGCTTGTCACTCAATGTTGTGTCTTAAGAGTGATCTTGCATGAGGGCCATCAGCTGGTCTATACAGGTTACTAACACAGGCATTTCAAATGTGCAGTTCTAAGTACTGTGGGAATTTATAAAGCTAGTCAGAGTAGAGGGGCTGACCCAGGATCACTGGCCACGTCTGTTTGGTTGATTTCAGTCCTGATCAATACACACAGTTTATGTTGGTAATTGCAGGGTACAATTAATATGCCACCGATGCCACCATTTTATCTATTTTAACTGTTAGCATTACAAAGTTATTACATGTTGCTATTTATAGTTCATTGACAACAGAAATAGACAAAAATGTACAAGTCAATATGGATAACGTCATGATAGGCAAAAAAAATACAAAATAGATCTTTAAATTTGGTTCACCTACAATCTAACAACACGTGGGATGGGATTTCTTTTCGCCAATGATCCTCGCCTCTTCATGTGTATCTATGATCTGAAAATTAGTATGATCAGTACTCTCAATATATGACACGTCGCCTTGTTTACAGCCAGGACAACAGGCTAATGCCTCCGAGCCATCTATTCTGCTGTGAAATGTATTGCCTGATAAACAGATTCAAGTGTTGTTTATGGTGAATTGAAGTACTGGGGTTTAAACGTTTTGTTTTGTTTTTATCACATGCACGTTAGCCTGCCAAATTGGAATGGATGAGCTGGAAGAGAGCTGAGGCCTCAGTGCAGGGTGGTTGTGATTCTCTGCAGTTTCTGTATTTACCTCATTTAGTCTGCAAAAGAGGAGATGAAAGAGGGGATTCTGTTGTGTTAGACTAAACTCAAGCAGAAATGCATGCTGGTAATTTTGAATTATCATTTTTGAGAATGAAGAAATGTTTTACCTCGAGCTTTGAGCCAGCAGATGTAAGTTCCAGTGAGTGAAATAGCCATATAGGCTTTGGTAAGTAGACTTATTTGAATGTTTTGCTAAAGGATCTAAGAGTGGGAAGACATTTCACTGACATTTAACTGAAGACTCATTCTGCTTTTCCTCCCTTTCAGTTCTTCAGCACACTCTTTGCACCCCTGGGTTTCTTCGCGGACAAGATGGAAAGCTTCATGCCGTCCAGTTTTTGGCACCAGCTGACTCGAATCTGACCCCATCAAACACACGCACACACGCACACACGCCAATACCACTCCAAACCCACAGACAAAAAGTGTTTGCTCTCCTGTCTTCAGCATTACTGTCCACTTGCTGCATTGTTACTGATTATGTTGGCTGAGGCCGTATCAACACAGCAATACCACTCTTAAGATGCTCTCCCACACTGTTCCAGCAGCCATTCTTTTCCATGAGCACATTTAGCGAATTTGCAAGGATTTCACAGGGTCATTCATGCGTCGTTATGTTAACACTGCGTAACAGTGGGACATTTGAACTGTTGCAGTGTCCTACCAAGCCTGGCTCTGAATTCTGTCATTTTTGGCTAAAATCACGTGAATTTGTAAGAGGCCCTCCTGTATTAATTTACTACTCTAAATGAACTCACAATTTCTAAATGCTATTGTAACTGCTATATCTAGTCAGATGAGTTGTCCTCACCAGTGTTACTGACAAAGAGGAATAGACATGTACACGGGGCAGTTCTGAGAGGTTAGTATGTGAATCGGAAAGATCCCATAGGGTTTATATGGGATGGAAACCCGTGTGTCCTGTATGAACCCTCTGTGCCCTATAGCCATCCAGTGGGGCAGATTTAAATGTTTGTGAGACCTCCTAAAAACAGAGCTGTGATTTACAGCCTTGGAGTGCCTGCAGTGTATACAACGCCTCTGTGGTTCAACAGTTGTTGCCATGGCATGACACCTAAGCACTATATCACTGGGGCAACCCCCGCCCCCACCTCTGCCACAACATCGACATGTAAATGGGATCATCACTGGTCGCAGTATGGCCTCTCGTGGCATCGCTCATTTCTACCGATTACGCTACAGAATGCTACAACTCGTGCGTTAGTCACCTTCTCTTGGCAGCGAACAAAACGTACAAAGTCAGTCATTTCAGTAGTCGTACTGAGAATCGCGCAGCACAGTCGCCGTAAAGAATAGCTAGAATTGGTTCAGTCCTGAACCGCTGCTGGTGAATATGCCGAATAGCAATTGCAGATGGGGAGCAAAACGAATAGACGTATACAAGCATTGTGTACATAGTAAGAGACATTGTACACAGTATGTATAACATCTCTCTCTTCCTATATTCCTATGTTCATTTTGCCACATTTATGTTTTGTGCGCCAAACTCACCGAGGCAAATTCCAAGTATTTGTATAGTACATAAATACCTGTCTATTAAATATGATTATGATTCTGTAGTAATTGGTTGGATTCAGACCGTTGTTTCCTTTGTGAAAGATTTGCTCTTCTCTGCTGTGTGAAACTGAATGTGGGGATGTAGCATGAGAACCTTGTAGCACCTGACCGCTAATGCAGTAACTTGTCAGAATGTAATAAAATGTCCAAATAGGTCAAAAAGTTTACATTTTATTAACTGGCCATTAAAGGGTGTAAAATATGTTTAAATGTTGGTGCAATAGTAACATTGACTAATAATATGATAACTCAGAATTATTAGAATGTAATGAACTTATTACATTATTGAAATTTTTTACACCTTTTAGTGCTGGTTGATCTAGTAATGTGATGTTATTACATTATTCCAGCAATTTATTACATTAACAGGTTTTATTTAGTTTTTGACCCACTTAGTGAGACATTTTATAACATTTTGTCAAGACATTGTTCATCAGTTAATACATTAGCAGTGGCTGCAGACCCCGTGCCAGAGTTCATGCCTCAGGGTTGTAGTGATATTGTACTGACAACTCCACTCCACATGTGATACTATTGTAGTTAATGAAGTGCCTTTTATGTCACACTAGCTAAACGCACCGATTTGGCATTATACTGTACCTGTTGATGTCAAGTTCAGTGGCAGTATTGTTCAACTTTGATGTTTTAGACTTGGATAATTAATAGATGCTTTCAAGAACTGTAATTGTCTACTGAATTATTCATTGTGCAGTGGTGGTTAGCATTACTATATATGTCAGCCAAAAACATGTTGATGTATTAGTATCCAGTCAACAGTGAAAGAGTAGAAATGGGCTGACTGGTTATGTTGTAATGACACATACAGTATGTTATTATGGTGCAAAATTGGATTGTCTTACTAACAATTATTCTGACTTGCAATATTCGAAACTAAGCCACAGAGACAAAATTCTTGACACCCGGAATGTCTCGTTCATAGTGTTTTTGTGCTGCTG
Organism: Acanthochaenus luetkenii; assembly: GCA_900312575.1. Classification (NCBI taxonomy): domain Eukaryota; kingdom Metazoa; phylum Chordata; class Actinopteri; order Beryciformes; family Stephanoberycidae; genus Acanthochaenus; species Acanthochaenus luetkenii. The sequence goes on from OMOT01008634.1 coordinate 13,963, forward strand.
AAAAGTAGGACTGCATGCTGAAGACAGGAGAACCTTTGACCTACTGTAACCCTGGGATGAGTTTGATGGCTAAATTCACAATAAATTGTTCTTTCAGTGTAATTCCATTGTGTGTGTTTGAAATGTGTGCATTTTTTAAAGATTCTGGATTTGGTATTTCCTGAATTAATGCATGGATATTGAACATCAGGTGCAAATACGGTTCTACCAAACACAATTTATCTACATATAATGAATAATGATAATAGACAGTACTGTAAAATAGGTAAATCACTTTATTCTAATAATTTCCAACATGGGGTGAGGGCAACATGTAAATACATTGAATACTTCATGGATGCCATTTCCCTTCATCCCTTAAAATCTCCCCATATGTGATACTTTATTGATCCCCATAGAGAAGTGGTTCTCAACCCTGATCCTCAAGTACCACAGCGCTGTTGATCACATTGACCTGGTGTAATCGGGCTGAACGAGACCTGGGACACCAGGTGAACAGAATCAACTACCAGGTAAAACAGAAAACCAGCAGGGCTGTGGTACTCCAGGACCAGGGTTGAGAACCGCTGCCATAGAGACGTTCTGGTTTCAGCATCCCTGGAGCTGGTTGTTGATTCAGTGTCTTGCTCGAAGACACTTCAGCAGGGCGGATGCTTGCTGACACGGAGGCCTAAACCCGGGTCCTCCGGTTGAAGGATGGGTCTCCCTTCTCGCTGTGCCATCCCGCTGTCCCTGGACTGTGTAATGTTATGATTATGCCACTCTGCCACCATCAGCAGATGCTTTGACGTGTCGTGTTTCCAGTGAACCGTTGGTGCCATAATTATACGTCATACACTTGATGCTTAAGTGGCGAGCAGCTGTAATGAAAATCGCTCGCTGAGGGCTGCTGATGGGCGCTCGAGTGTCTGCTGGCGGTGGCACGGCTTCATGCTGCATGTGGACCAATATAACAGAGGAGATAGAATATAGACAACACAACCACAAATATGTGAGACGGGCGTTCAGTAGACGGAGCTTGTACTTTATCTGCTCGTGTCCTTTACCACAAGCCAAGAGATGACAGAGACATTTATGATATACACATTTACGGTAGTGCTTGAGTATTAAAACAAAAACCTTGTGTGGGAAAGCAGCCCAGATAGCAAGTGATGCAGTCCATCCCATCCTTTCCCTGTTCACCCTCTCTGTCTGCACCAGATCACAGCTGTGTCACGTCTCACACACACACACACACAGTGGTGTTTCACAGGATAATCCATTCTATGGAGAGTTCC